>BHFT01020188.1:33481-68772 GCA_004320025.1 Laticauda laticaudata | reverse complement strand
CTGCTTGATCAAGGGGCTGGACTAGAAGACCTTCAAGTCCCTTCCAGCTCTATTCTGATTGACATACATACATACATGCATACATACATACTTACATACATACAAACACACAGACACACATACACACACACACACACACACACACAATTTTTGTGGATGGTGAGTACTTTTAACAAGCAAATGAACTAGAGAAGCTCATGTGAAGGCAGGACCAGAGTTACAAAGTCTTAGGAATCATTTCCTTTAACCTGGCCCTTCAGCAATATCTTCTGCCTGCAACTTTTTAGAGCCAAGTTTGATTCTTAAAAGTTCTCATGCAGGAGTAAGGGAAAAGCAATTAAAGTGAGGCAACAGGTTGGTTATGGATGAATGCAAAGCACAGCTGAATTTGTTGTGTGGGGGAGAAGGGGGACAGAGAAAGAAACCTGAACACCCATAGCAAATTCAGCAGAAAAGGTGCCATAGAAATTAATGGCTGCAGAGAACAGGGTTATTGACCTCATTAAAAAAACCCAGTAGCAAATATCTCTCCAGATTTTTTTCACAGTTTGCATCTGCCATTCTGTGATAACTCATCTCTTGTTGGAGGGTGGGGGAAGGGAAAAAGTTGTTGCAGCATTTCACACCAGTCTCTTGGGGTGGGGGTAGGGGGTAAAATAGGTCTCCTGTACCTTTCAGTGGTTTGTTGGAGAGGAAACAGCACACTAAAATCAATCAATAATCAAGTTTATGTTACTAAAAATATTTGTCTCCTACTTCTGCATTATTAGATCAGATCAGAGAAGATTATCAAGACCATTCAGCACTGATGCTTCCGTATAAGAACAGCAGGCTCTTAAATGTAGTCTGTCAATCTCAAATATTTCAAAGACATGGGATGAAGCCTCCTCTCCCCCAAATTGAATAGAAAGGAGGAGATGGCTTGGTTGATCTCCACAATTTGTTGGGGGTGAGTAAATCCCCCCAATTTAATGATCAACCAGGTCATCTGTCAATGACTTTCCTGCCTACCAGGGTTTCAAATAGAGATCCTTCTCAGTGAGCAAAATTCTCCCTACTTCTATTGTGCTTCCATTGAGAAGAAAAGCAAACAATGTTTTAAAAGCTGTTTGTACCCCATCCATCTCCCATTCTTGTCCATTTTTGTGTCAGGTTTTCTTTTCTTTATGGACTTATTTGACTTCAAATCTTGGTGAACCAAGCTACAATACGCTATTGAATTATTCAGATATTTTATTGCCCTGTTTATTTTTGGACCACAACTTTTTCATGCCTTGTTTCTTCACTAACCCTAAGTTTCATTTCATTTAATTTGAATCTGACCATAGCCCCAATCAGGTTAAAGGCAAGGCGAGTCCCTTTCGCATTAAAACCGAAGATTGATAAGGAATTAAATAAACTCATCACACAGGGGGTATTGGAACCAATAGACCACGGTTAAAAGTGCGAAACCCATTGAACCTCACTTAAGCCAGCATGGGTCCATGAGAATCTGCAGAGACTACAAGGCCACCCTTAAAACCACGCATACAAACACAAGTTGCATTACCCCGCTCGTGTAGTGCAACCATCCGTTACTTGCGTTCGGGGGGTGAGCAAGATCTTTGCAAAGTCCACCTTGCACAAGCACATACCAACCAATTGCACGTCAACCCCAGACAAACACAGAGGCACAAAAAACAATCGTGACCTCATAGCTGGGGGCATTCAGCATGGCCCCAGGTGTTCCAAAGCCTGCATGGCAGTGTTTTACACAGCGGATAAAACGTGCGGTGGTCCCATACTTTCGATCGACATGCTGGTATACAGCCACTGACAAGAACAACTGGGAAGCTGCCTCAGCAGAAGTAGTTGCAAACAATTCCAAAGGTGGGACTCAAGGTTAAAAAAGAGGAAATGTCAGCCAAGCTTTCTCAAAAAGTCGAATTTCAATGGGTATCTAATAGATAAACGTGGCACTCCACCCCCACAGATTCAGAAAATCAAAGCAATAAAAGAATGTCCCAGCCCAAGAACAACAATCAGATTACAAGCGACTTTTTGGATTCATCGCAATTTCTATAATGGTTTCCTCACCACAGACAGGCAATGACGGTTGGAACCACAAACAGTATCTATGACGATAAGACAGCCACCTGGATCCTGGGGACGATGAGAACAGGCCATTTTCAGAAAATAAAAAGACTTGCTGACCATACGCCGATCTGAGTTAATCCAAACAGAAAAAGCCCTACCACCTGACAGTCACCTGCGAGTGCATACTGTTCAGCATCAGAGCTGTACTCAGCCCACCATTTGCTACCAGATGGAGAGATAGCACCAATCACATTCTACTCCAAAACTCTGTCCAAGCCTTAAGGAACTCACAGCCAGTTGACAGAGAAGGCATTAAGCACGGCAATCCATCTGGGTCAAATGGTTCCATAATATCGCTCTACAGTAGGGACCTTTGCCACTCATCACAGACCACACCACCTCTTGGGGAATACTCCGCGGGAAACAGCGCCACCCCAAACATACTCTCCCATGAATGACGATCGGATGCGTCCGACAGTTCCTTGCTGCATACAATTACAAATTAACTTCTACTTGCAGGCAAGGACATCTCATCACGCTGATGCCCTGAGCTCATTCTCCACACCCGACAGGTGGAATGATCGATACTACGGCACCAAACCACATTCCCACCCTACAAATGAAAACATTCACCAAACCTACCCATAAACCGCAGCGCGACCATTGTGAAAGAAACCGCAAAGACCAAAAAAATCGGTACGCGGTTTATAAACTGGGTAGGCAAAAGGTAGTGGCCAGAAAACGAGAACAGATGAGACTTTTAAACAACCATTCTGGAACAGACCAGATATGAACTTTCAATTTAAATGGGTTGCATTCTATGGGGAGCATTCTAGGTAGTCATACAGAACTATTACAAGAACGTGTGGATAAGTCTCGCGAATAAATTCTTGATGAAGGACACCCGGGTATCATATGAATGAAATCTCTGGCCAGGAGTTATGTCTCGGCTGGCCAGGTATGGATAAGCCGATCTATGGGAATAGAGGTGGAACGTTGCACCATAAAGCCAAAACATACCAGACTTAGCACACTCTGCAGCACCCGCTCCGCTCGACTGGGAAACACCAAGGGGACCCTGGTCGGAGATATACACATAGATTTCGCAACACAGGGCAGGCGGCGGCTGACATCCACATCGAGTCCGAATACACACATTTTTAATCATAGTTAGGACACTTACTCAAATTGCTGGTGAGTAACGTCATGACCATGCAACAACAGAAGCAGTTATCAGACAGCTGTAGGAGACTCTTCGCCACACATGAGTTTACTGGACTTATTAGTTTCAGATAATGGACCACAGTTTACAACGGCTTGTGACGTTGTGAAAGTTCCCTACAGCACAACTGACATGACAGACTGCCTTGACAGCACCAGGTCACAAGCACAAATGGAACGGCAGAAAAAGCTATGCTCCAGTTTACCAACAGAAACTATAGGAAAATTAGGACACGGGGACATACAAGAAAAATTCTACAAACATGCTCCGATAAAACACATTCACACCTAACTCCACTCAAACTAAAACTTCCAGCAGAATTATTGATGGGAAGAAAATTAAAGAACATATCTGGATACATTACACCCCACCATCTACAGCCGTGGAAAAACATACAGACACCTCTTAGAAACACTGCCAACATTCAAAATAGAGGACCTCAGTGTCTACACAAAAAAATCACAGGCGCCGGTACCTAACCCCGGCGTCCAAAAAATAACCCAAGTAACAGCGACCCCCAATGCCATACAACAGAAAACACGTAGGACGTGAGAATGAAGCTGGAGGAGAACATAGATCAAGTTGATGATCCACATAAACCATTGAAACGATCCGAACTAAACAGCATCCAGTACAAAGAAAAACATACACACACACACACCAGAACCACAGCAAAAGATAAAACATAAATAATAATAATCAACCAGAGAGGGGTGGGACCCCTCAAAACACAAATAAGGAAGGCAGACGGGAGAGACCCTCCGTTAGCACCAAGAATAACACCGCAAAAAAAAAAAAAAAAACAACCGACCAACCAAATCCTCAAATAAACCAGAAAGAAACAACTACTTACCTGGAGATGACTTTGGTAGAGAAGAACAGGCGGCGGAAAAACATCAAGAAGCCACTCCGGAAGGGAGCAGCCGGGCTGACTCTACCAGCCCGGGTAGGCCAGGCAGGAGTGACATGGCTGACTCCACCTTCCAGGAGGTTCCACAGAGAAGGACAGGAGAAACAGCAATCCCGTCTGAACCCGCCGAAGACAATGACGCGATTAAACTGCACAGGTCAAGTAGACAACACAAAAGCCCCGCCTACATATGTGACTACGTAACGTAGGACCAAACCAAGAGGGGAGGGGTGTTACATATTAGCATACTCATAATACCCTGTTCCCATTGGTCCACAAATACTTGAATCTGATTGGTGTTTTAAACGACAGTGATTGGTCGACAATTACCACCATAGGATTGGCCCGCCTGAGCAGCAGGAAATTTCAACGAGCCGTCATTCGCCGCGAGCTGTGAGCAGCCTGTTTTTCATGCCCGGTTTCTTCACTAACCCTAAGTTTCATTTCCTGTTTTGCAAACACAACTGGGTTTTTTTTCTCTTTCCCTGAAGTTCTGCTCCTATCCTGAGATACAGGCTGCCATGGCTCCGCAGTCAGACGGAACCTAGCAACTAATAAAAGAGCTGAAAGTCACACTGGTCTCAAGTCTCTCTTTCCACGAACACAACAGTTGGGGGTAATTTCCTGACAGTTGTAAACTGCTCAGAGAGTGCTGTAGTAAAAGCACTGTAGTGCAGTATATAAGTCTAAGTGCTTTTGCTATTATTATTACTATTTCAGGAAAAAGAGAAAGACATAAAGAAGGATATTTTATACCATCTATTAAATCTGCAGATTATACAACAGTGGTGGTACTCATCTTGGGGGTGGGGTTACTCTGCTTATCGAGATGAGGTGGACCAGTTGCTTTTGTGGTGTAGAGACAATAACTTGGACCTTAACACCCATAAGACCAAGGAGCTTATAGTGGACTACAGAAGGAATAGATCAGATATTTAGCCCTTGCTTATCAATTGAGACCGAGTGGAGCAAGTGGCCAGTTTTAAGTTTCTGGGTGTTATCATAAAAGAGGATCTGACCTGGGGCACTCACATTGCAGCACTGGTCAAAAGGGCCCAGCAGAGATTATACTACCTGGGACTTCTCAGGAAACAACAACTGAATGAAAAACCGCTGGTGACCTTCTACCACTGCACCATAGACAGTATCTTAACTTCCTGCACCCATGTAAGGTTTGCCAATTGCACAGTGGCAGATAGGAAAGCACTCCAGAGGGTTAATGTTATTGCCCAAAGGATCATTGGTTGTCCTCTCCCCTCTTTGGAAAAGCTTTTTAGCTCCCGCTGCCTTAAGAAAGTTCAAAACATTATTAAAAATCCATCTCATCCTGGGCACCCCCCTTTTTTTCTCCAAACTATTACCATCTGGTCGATGGTACAGGATAATAAAAACAAGGACAAATAGGCTGAAAAACAGCTTCTATCCCAGAGCAGTAACTATAATGAATTCTACTGTAGAGTGCAATATTAATGCAATATCAGGAGTTTTCAATTCAATTGTATAGAATGCAAATGATGTGCGTTTGTGTTATATTTTTATAGTTATAATGTACACTGAAGATGGCATTTAATTTAATTGTATGAGTTGCAATGACACTAAATAACTAACAATAAATAACTAACTCAAGTTCTGAAATATAAGTAATCTGAGATAATAGCAATGGGATAAAACTAATAGACTATTAACCTGATATGTGTATCTCTCTCTGTCTGTCTCTGTCTCTGTCTCTGTCTCTGTCTCTCTGTCTCTCTGTCTCTGTCTCTCTCTCTCTGTCTCTCTCTCTCTCTCTCTGTGTGTGTGTGTGTGTGTGTGTAGAAATAAGAATATTACAGCTCAACTTTTAGACAACCATTTAACCTTTATCACAAAGAATCATATCATTTTGTATGACTATGAGTAAAGAACCAATTAAAAGGCTGAGAATGAACACATTCCTTGAAATGTTCTTTTGACATCTGTTTTACTAACATCTTTCCATAAGCCCTTTTTATAATCTGGTGTAATTCAACCAACATTCTTCATCAGTACACAAATTCCAGACATTACCAATATAATTGGCATTTTCAGTTTTAAGTCCTTTGCTCCAACTTTATTAACAATATTAAAAATATTAAACCAATATGTAACAGCCAAAGGCCTTTGCCAAATCCTATGTGTCAACATGCCTCAAATTTATTGTATCTGTAATGCATAATGGTAGTTTAGCACCCCGTTGCTGAATCAGAACTAATCAGGTGTTTACTTCCTTTCACCACAGTTTTGTTTCAACTATGCTACATCAGCAGGGGCTTCTTATAAGGGGCAGGATTTATCTCCCATAATTGCAATACTACACAGTTAGCCAATTTGTTGGAAAGCTTTATTGCTATCTTTCTACGATGCTGCAAAAGACTCCTCCAAGCTCACCTGCACTTTTTGTAGCTATTCAGCTGACCCAAAATCACCCCTGATAGCTTGGTCAAGGTCTGAACAATCTTTGGTATAGTTCTGAGATTTGGCTAAAGACGTCTCTGATTGCTATTTTTCCCCCAGCCTATCTGTGGGGCTGCATTTGATGTGATGTATCACACGTTCTGCACATGATTCTCTTCCATAAAGTGTTTTGATTTGAAGCTGCATCTATCAGAGTCCTTAGATTAAAAAATTATGCAGCTTCAAGAAATTTTTTTTTTAATCATATGTTAACAGACGCATCGAACAGAGAGGTATGCCAAACAAACAGATTGCATCTCATACGTCCAGAGGCAGTCTTTTAATTTCACAGAATGGGTAGGTCCAAAAATTGCTAACTGCAGCCAGAGCCAATAAGCAGTAAATCTTCAATAAAATCACAGATTAAATCAAAACGAAACCTGAAGAAAGTGGGAGATAAAAGACATTTTTTGATATCCAACGGATGGACTTTATTCCCACTTAGCCTCTGTGGGAAAGTTGAGGTTGTTTTTTTTTTCCCCCACTCTCAAGTTTATGTGTTTTTGGAACAAAGCTTTTAGAGAAAGAAATCTTGCATTATTATTGCACACTATGCACTTAAGTAGCTGAAGCATAGTAGCATTATTGTCCTTTTTAAGTTTAACTGTATTTATTCATTATTAAATGAGGCCAGTAGTTTATTATAGAACCATAATCCCAAAGCAGGTATTTATTGGATATCTTGGTACAAACAGCATCAAATGGAAAAATACCTGGGATTTTCAGGAGCTAACAATTCCTTCAATAAATATTTGCAAAGTCAATCTGAAGTATTGGAAGACTTGACTAAGCAACAGGGGTTGTATGCTGTCTAATTTTCTGAGAAAGCCAATTGAGGCACATCCCTGTCACCAACAGGATAAGAGGACCATGTTTCCCTGAAAATAAGACCTTATCTTATATTTTTTCCCACCAAAAAGGCACCAGGTCTTATTATGGGGGGGGAAGTCATCCACTGACTAATATCACTTGTGTGCATCACCCCCAGCCTCCTTTTCCTGTCAGAGGCCTTTAGGAACTTCTTTTGCAGCTGGTAAGGTTTTCCTGAAGGCCTCTGCAGCCAATAAAAGAGCTCCAAATCAATCCTCAGCTTTGTTATCAGCTACACAGGCCTTCATGAAAGTCTTGCCAGCAGAAGAAATGGACCGGCAAGGCAGGTGTCGGAGTGTGGAGGTCTGGCTACAATTGTCCAAAGGTAAATAGTAATGCATCTCTACCCCCCTATCCCCACCCTACCTTAATTTTTACCTGTCCACTTTAGAGTGGGTGGGATCTTAATTAGGGCTTATTTTTTTGGGGGGGGGGGTTAAGGCTTATATTGGGTACACATGTAAAAATCAAGCTAGGACTCACTTTCAGGATATGTTGCAATTTCAGGAAAACTGGGTATGATTTTTTTTTCTTTTCTTGGATGGATTGGAGAGAATAAAATGTGGTGTTGTCCATTAAATTTTGTATTTTCATGGACCCAGGTGAAGTATGACAAACTGAAGGGACTCTGCAAAAGAGGAGCTAAAGTCCAATGCAAAGGCCAAGGAGCCTTTCACAGATAAGCAGAGGATGGGGGATTGCCCATATATCTCCATGTGGAAATACAAATTGAAATGACATATGAAGAGAGTTACCTGGGTATTTTATTTTCCCTACTTGATTTACAAAAGATGCTTGTTAAAGCCTTGAAGAATTCTGTGGGATGGTACAAAGAAGAAATCAAATCAAATCATACTCCAGTGTTTGAATGGACTAAGAATTAAGATAATACAAAGTTAGTTTATTTGATCGAAGTTAAAACAAAATATATTGTTTCTTCTGGCAATCCTTTATGAACTTTCTGCTGATACTAGAACTGAACAGTTGATGTTTTGTGGATTTATTTTTAAATAACTATCAGAATATAGTATAAAGAAATAATTTTTATTTCTAGAGTCAATACATTCATAACAAGTTAAGTCTGAATAAAATTGGAAGTATATATTTATTTTATCTTCTGTCATTATACTCTTATGTTTTTCTTTGTCTCTTTTTCTTTTTTTCCTGCATTTTTACTACTCTTTTCTTTAAATTTAATTTGCATAATAGTTTACCATTACAATCAAAATTCTTAATAAAAATTATCTATCAAAAGGAAAAAAGAAATAAACAAATCAATTGACTTTTCTTCCTTCTCCTGCTGCTTTAATTGGAGGAAATCTCCCCAGACACCATTTTCCTATGCTGGTAGTAATGAAATTAAGAATAAATGAATGAATGAAATTGCATGGTCATCTCAATAAGGACCAAAACTCCAACAGCTTTGGCTATTCCAAGTACAATTCCCAATGTTCTGAATCCATAGATATCACTTATGATTTTCTTAGTGAATCTTTTTCATAACAAAAATCTTATTTTTATTCTAACTATCCATCAAAGCAACAAAATCTGGACCACACTACATTATTTAGGCTGTTTAACATCATGCCTTATTCTAAGACAGACTTAGTGTTTCCACGTCCTCTCTTCCAAGAGATCCAGAATCACAATTCCTAGATTGTGTTCATGCTGAAAGCCTAAACCACGGTGTTTCATTCTAATTTCTGTATCACAAGGTCCATGTCCTTTTTCTGTGGCTTCCTCCCTTGTGACTAAATTCTAATTTCATAATTCCAATTTCTACGGTACCTTTTCTATTTTCATCTCTATTATTTATGATCACTCAGGAATGGCTCAGTTCAGAACAGTAGAACTGTCACTTATCCTATAGCCTCTTCACCTCTCCTGTTCTCCTGCTCAGTGTGCCATTTTCTTTCAGCTGTCAGTGGGAACAGCAAAGATGTCCTTTCTTGATAAAACTATGCCCGTGGCACACAGTTCCTCCATACTGCTAATTAGCAGGAGACAGGCCACAGTACAAGGTTCAGTGGTGTCCTTCAACATGGCTGCCAACACTGACAATCTTCACTTTACTGTCAGATTTTACTTCACACTCAAGGAAAGTTGAAGCTTTGGAGAGATCTATAAAGAAGTTACCCATGTGGACAGATGAAAAAAAACATAACACAATTACAGAAAGCAATCTTCCATGCTAGGAAAACCTAACCTCTAATTATGGGTATGTATCTCTATATTGAGATACGGTCCAGGTAAATTGGTTTGACTGGCTAGCCACCATTCCAAAGAACCATTCTTAATTCATTTGAATAAGAAAGCAGTCAGGTAAAAATTAGTGACACATTATCTTCTAGAGAAGCTCAATCATTATAGCAGACATTAAAGCTGAGACTTATTGTTGTTTACTCCAAGAATCTGTAAATTGCCAATACTGATTCATGGACACTTGAGCCAGGTAATAAATCTCTATTGGACAGGGCAGAGGAAAATAAGTTCAGATGCAAATGTCTTTGGCTGTCACAAACATGGAATTATAACTTCTTTTTCACCAAAGGACAGAAAATAGTGCAGTTTTAAAAGAATTGGGCTGCAGCTCTCCACATTGTGTCTCCACACATTTCATGTCAGAAACCACATGAAATTACAAAAACTATAAGCACTATCAAAATATTCCCAGAAGAATTGAGTAGATATTTTTTTACGGATAACCTTTGTTTAACAGCATGAAAACCACTTTGTTTACACAACATTTTCATCGTCATCATTTTACATTTGTTTTGGTATCGAACAAAGGGATAGAACTATGTACACATGATTGCAATTTTCTTTCTTTTTCCCTTTGTGAAAAACTAAATGCACAGGTATTGTACATACAACAGCATCATAAATCAAAAGCAAAGACTGTCAGGAATTGTGTGTTTATATCAGCTGAATTTTAGCAATCCACATCGGAAGCATTAGAGCAAAGTGCAACTTTATTGAAATTTATAGGCGTTCTGCACAACTTTGACTGGCTCTGATCTTTGGCACTCTCCTGCCCATCATCTCAAAGGCTTTTCTCAGGCTCATTGGCTAATGGATAAAAAATAGAATTCTGTTTTCAAGTTCGCATGTTGGCTTACCATAATGGTAGATATTGGGGCGTAAGGGGAAAGGACAGGCAAGCAGGTTTCTATAAAAGCCAGAATGAAAAGCCAGATGCCATCCTGGACTTTAGCTTTGGTTTGCCAGATGCAAGCCTACTATACCATTAGCATTAGCATTTAGACTTATATACCGCTTCACAGTGCTCTACAGCTCTCTCTAAGTGCTTTACAGAGTCAGCATATTGTCCCCAATAATATGGATCTTCATTTTACCCACCTTGGAAGGATGGAAGGTTGTGTCATCCTGGAGCCTGGTGAGATTTGAACTGCCAAATTGCAGGCAGCCAACAGTCAGCAGAAGTAACCTGCAGTAATACACTCTAACCAGTGTGCCACTGTGGCTCTTATAGACTATGAGCAGAGGGAGCTGCTGGAAAGGGGGAAACTGAAACTACTCGCTGAGCCTTCCTGAGACATTGGCTCATCACCCCAAGGACAGAAACCTGGGAGGGAAATGCAATGGGTGACCATCTAGCCTACTGATGAGGGACCATGACCAAAACCATTCTTTGGATGTAATTGGACAGTAGGAAGATAACAGAGAGGAGGGACAGTAAAGGGAAAGTTAAGTAGGAAACCTTTGTACACAAACCTTTAGTTATGGCTTTGCTGTACTATAACCACTTGGCTTTTAGTAAAAGTACAACTTTTGCACAAATGGAGTCGAGGGACTTTCTTTCTTAAGAACCCAACTTGGGGCAGGTATGACAGCCCAGCTGGGTGATGAACACTTTTCTCCCATTGCTGGCTCTCTGTGTGTGTGTGTGTGGTTTTTTTTTTTCCTTAAACCAAGAAATGNCCCATTGCTGGCTCTGTGTGTGTGTGTGTGTGGTTTTTTTTTTTCCTTAAACCAAGAAATGCTTAGAGTTAGCCAACTGTAGAGCCAGTCCCTGGGGAACTGAATTTTCTTCCCCAGTAGGAATGTTCTTCACCACGTACTTAGAGGCTGCTGGGTTTTAAGCAAGGAATTGACCTCAGAAGTTCTGAACTGCAGCTGTTGCAAAAATATTTCAATGTCCATTGAAAAAGGTACAAAAAGAAAAACCTAGCTTCCTATAGTTCCTAGATCCACATTTTTACACAGTTTTAGTTAAAAGACACAGCTATTTGAATAGTAGCAATTAAGTTTGATGTTCCTTTTACTTGAGAAGTAATTGGAATATAGTTATCATCCAATTTCACAAAGGGGCAGGCAGGAACCTAATTTACTATTTTAGCCAGAAAACCTTTCATTCCATAACCAGATGGGGATATCTATCTGTCTGTACACACACACACACACACACACACACTATATATATATGCTGTTCAGCTTCCTTCGGGTATTATCCCACGTCATTGTAGTTCTGTTAAAGTTGTAGCAAAGAAGGCATACCCCTCAGACCCATAGTCAGCTCCATAGGAGCACCATTACAAAACCTAGCTAAATACTTAGCAAAACAACTACAGCCCCATGCTGAAACCGCAGCTTCAATATGTACAAAACTCATACCACTTCCTAGAAATGATCAAAGATCTACACGTAGAACAAGAAGATCTGCTTGTAAGTTTCGACGTGGTTTCACTATTCACTCAAGTCCCAATAAAAGAAACTCTTGGATCATCAAAAATAAATACCAACCAGCTAAGACTTCATGGAACTAACAGAACACTGCCTAACCAACACATATTTCATCTTACAAAGACAAAGATACAAGCAAATTGAAGGAGCCCCTATGGGATCACCACTGTCACCCGTCATTGCAACCTTGTTCATGGAAGAATTTGAATCCAGAGCCCTGGCTAATGCCACCCACAAACCCAAACTATGGCTAAGATACATCGATGACACATTTGTGATTTGGCCCCATGGAAAAGAAAAACCTAAACAATTTCCTAACACACCTAAACAACACACACCCCAAATCAAGTTCACCATGGAAACGGAAATAAACAAACAACTACCATTCCTAGATGTACTAATCTACAAAAGAACAGATGGCACACTAGGACACACCATATACCAGAAGAAAACACACACCAACCGTACCTCTACGCACAATCCCACCACCCCCAGCACAGATAAAATTCCGTGGCGAAAACACTAATTACCAGAACAAACGCCTGGCAGATAAGGACACATATAAAGACTGAACTATGCACCCTGACTGAAGTATTGACAACCAATGGCTTCCACAAAAAACAAAATCACCAGCTTGATCCACAAAAACACAAACAAGACATAACAGAGACCTAGAAGATCAACATACCTATGGAACAGCTGTCCTGCCCTACATAAGAGGTACTACAGATAAAATCAGTAGATACTACACAGCATCACATCAAAACTGCCTTCAAAACAGACAAAAAAATAGCAGCCATCCTTAGAAACCCCAAAGACAAAATTGACCTGGAAAACCAAGCAATTATCGAAGTTCCCTGTGCATCATGCCCGGCCACATACATTGGACAGACCAATAGAAGAATAAGTACCCGCCTTAGATAACACAAAAATGCAGTAAAAAAGCTGGAACACTCCTCCTCACTAGTCCAACACATGAAACCACAGGTCACAACATCAACTTCAATGGCACTAAAAACTCTAGCCACTATGAGAAAACCCCACCACAGAATCATCAGAGAAGCCATAGTGATTGAAAAAGATGCCTAACATGATGAATAGAAGAGATGATTCCAGCAGACTGTCATCATTTCGAAACCTGCACTCTCAAATAGAAAGATCTCCACACCACAGGCCAGACAAACACCTGGGCACACAAACAGACTCCCTCTGATAGCTCCAACTCAAACACCCCCCCACAGGCACCCAGGTTGAAACCCAGCTTGCTAATGAATAGCAGCTGATGAAAGCAGCCGTCCTTCACATGGAAGCCAAGCTGCATTGAAAGCCTCCAACACAAGAACAGAGTGTTGCCAGCCAATCAAAGCCACAAAACAGACAGAAGAACCAAAACACCAATCAATCAAACTCCAAGTCCAATGAACACAGATCCAGGCTAATAGCAATCAGAATAGACCAGCCTCAATTTGAAACAGAGAACTGTGAACACACATCCACACAGAAGCCTATGATGGCACAGATGAGATTCTTCTAAACGTGCTACAACTTTAACAGAACTACAATGACGTGGGATAATACCCGAAGGAAGCTGAACAGCACACATGTAAGTCCCCGCGAGAGCTTAAAAAAACAAATATATATATACACACACACACACATATATAGATACACACATGTGTGTGTATATATATATATATATATTTCTACACACACACACACATATTTGTGTATATGTATATGTAGGTGTGTCTGTGTCTGTGTGTCTATGTCTCTCTGTGTGTGTTCCTTAGTTCAATAATTCAAAATTAATGGTTCAGTGTCCCAATATGTTTTTTTCCATCTTTCAAATCTCATATCATGCTCTTCTTGACAAATGCTTTCCAATCCCAGAAGATGTGGAAGCTTGTGTTTCCATCTGGTGTTAGCTTTAAGATTAAGAAAGTTTATCACACAAATTTGTACATCCTATGTTAAAAAAAACAACAACCCTATTCCAGCTGAAGCATCAAGAACAACATGGAACTCTAATCCTGTCAGAGATGTACCACGAGGTTTCATTTCATGAGTACAAAATGCCAACAACTAATGTCCAAAATGTTGAGTTTTAACCAACCCATAACATTTGTTTTCTTAAACATGTTTTTGAAGAAATGTCTTAGACTCTGGCAAAACCTGTTCAGGCAAAATGACATTTTTAAAATAGAGGGTTTACGTAAGGAAAGGAGATGATATTTGCAAGTGTAGCTCAATTTCTGATCAATCAAATACAGATAATCCTCGACTTAGAACAGTTCATTTAGTGACCGCTAGAAGTTACAATGTCACTGGAAAAAAGGGACTTACAACCATTTTTCACCCTTATGGCATGGCAGCATCCCCATGGACATCTGATCAAAATTCAGATGTTGGCAACCAACTCATATTTATGACAGTTGCAGTGTCCCAGGAACATGTGATCAACATTTGAGACCTTCTGACAAGCAAAGTCAATGGGGAAGCTGGGTTCATTTAACAACCTGTTATTAACTTAACAACTGTAGCGATTCATTTTAAAAGTGTCAAGAAAGGTCGTAAAATGGGGCAAAATTTATTCAACAAATGTTTCACTTAGAAACAGGAATTTTGGGGTCAATTGGGTTCAGAAATCAAGGACTATAGCTACATGTTTCTTGGCATGGTACAGAAATTGATTATGATTGCTATAATTTTAACTTTTTAATATCTACCTACCTACCTATCTACCTATCTATCAACCTATCTATCATATATTCCTAATATTCTTTGCATATTTGGGAATATGTAATCTCAAATCCATTCTTTCTTAGATATCTGCAACTTGGAATTCCTGATGCTTCCCATTCACATACTAATCAGAACCAACTCTGCTTCAATCACTCACTCACTCACTCAATCAATCAATCCTGAAACCATATTACTAGGTATTAATATAAATATTTTACATATTATTTTTCTCTGCATGATCATAATTACCAATAACCAATTATCAACCATTGAGGTATGGGTGGGATAAAGTCATGGATTTGTGTTCCAGGTGGTTTATCTCTACAACAAAAGAAATGAAAATTAGAATAGCTGCCTTTAGGATCTGTCAAAACACTGGCAAGTAGGATATGCCCTTTCATGGGAATCCTTAAGAATAATAATATTTTTTTGTTTAAAAAAAAAAAGAGTCCAGATTTACCCCTGGAAAATAGCTTTAGTGTAATTGCTTGGATCTCTCCAAAATTCCCAAGAGAAGCAGATTGGGGGATAATACTACAACAATTGAAGACAACAATTTCTCGGTGTAACCAAGTCTGCTAATTGAAACACACACTGTTCCATGCCACCCTGAAGGCCCATGAATTAACTCTGACTTCATGAACTTGCAATGTTTTCTGGAGAACCAGTATGAGAAGTTAATTCCTAATTATTTTTCCTTTCTATAATTGTTTTTCTTTTTAACGCACAGCCATATTTTACCTATATACAGTTAGCGGCATTTTTCTATAAGGTCTTTTAATCTTAATAACATTGCCAGCATGATGACAATGATTCAAATCCCTGTGGAACGGGGTTGATGAAAGGGTTGATTCAGAAATGCAAAATGCTGCTAGTTTATCTTTCCTACTTCTTTCCACCATAAAGTACATGGTCAGCTTGTTAAAATAACAATTTGAAACTTGTCACCTCCCATATATCAAAGCTGCTATGTCTCATTAAAAAAAAATAAGTTGAATAATATACCCGTTTTCCTTTCTCTTGTCTAGTACCCTTAATAGTTGTACAGTAATTCATTTTGTGCTTAGGGGCTTCAGTTAACAAATCCAAAACTCAATCTATCTTTGATCAACATTCCATATAATAGAATGTTTTAAATGTATGGCTTTGGTTTGTGATTACTCTGAATGAAAAGTTTGAGAAATAAAAAAAAAAAAATTTACTCTCTTTGGTTACAAGTGTTTCTTTGGGTGAGTTTTCTACCCTGGCATTTTGGAAGAAGGGAAGATAAAAATGTGTTATTTTGTTTATAATGACTATCAATCATTATTTTAAAATATTTCAAATTCTGTTCACGTCCCATCCAACTTATTTCAATATAGCAAACTAAAAAGGAGATAGATGATAAATATATGATACAGATGATACATGATAGATAGATAGATAGATAGATAGATAGATAGATGACAGTGATAAGGAGGGAAAGAAAGAAAGAAAGAAAGAAAGAAAGAAAGAAAGAGGATGGAAGGGAGGGAGGGAGGGAGGAAGGAAGGAAGGAAGGAAGGAAGGAAGGAAGGAAGGAAGGAAGGAAGGAAGGAAGGTGGAATTCTGAGAAAAATCAGAGTTGGTTTATGGTAGTGTAGCTCCCTCAATCCAAAAATGTTACTATTTATTTTACTGTGATTTTCCATTTCCAAATGAAAAATGGTATTCATTGACATCAACTAAAACCATGAACTGAAGCTAAAGAAAAATGCAACAGATGATTCATTTTATTAATGGAAGAAATATCTGAGAGATAAATATCAAGATGATAATCTCACACATCCTTATATCAGATCCTAAACTCATTTATTTCTGAGGCATCATGGATAAGATTACTAAAAGGTTGGGACAGCTGCTCTCCAGATAAAACAGAGATCACAGATGTATTTCCGAGAGAAAAAAGATGGTATTTTATTGTATCCTCTCCAAATTTCCCTTAAATAAAATAAGTAGGTTGCCACCTTCTCTTAGTAAAGAATTATTTCCTCAATGAATCAGCAACCACTTTTCCTACTGCAGTCAACTCAATATATTACATTTCTAAAATTTGAACCATTGTTCTCTATGGTTCACTATTCATAAAAACGCAGTTGATGAACTGGCTGTAAATATATTTTCCTTTTCTATTGCTTTCTCACACATTTATTTCTGCAAAATATTTCTCATTTTTCTCCAACACAGACTTGCATTGGTTAGGATTGTTTCTGTAAACTGCCTTAACAATATTTAAAAAGAAAGAAGAAATCAAAGACTTGAGAATAAAGCATGTAAAATGTTGATCTATTTCTTCCAAAGATATTCCATTTCTTCTAAACAAGCTGTTAAAATGTAATAGCAATAGCACTTAGATTTATATACCACTTCAGAGTGGTTTTACAATCCTTTCAAAGTGGTTTACAGAGTCAGAATATTGCCCCCAACAATTTGGGTCCTCATTTTACCAACCTTGGAAGAATGGAACGCTGAGTGAACCTTGAGGCTGGTGAGACTTGAACTGCCAAATTTCAGGCAGCCAGCAGGCAGTAGAAGTAGCCTGCAGTACTGCACTATAACCACTGTGCCACCTCAGCTTAGTGGCATTTTTTTTTTTCATAGAACATAATAAGAATTCTAAATTTCCCTTTAAAAGGTAGTCCTCGACTTACCAGTGTTTCTTTAATGACAGTTTAAAAAAATAAAATATTTTGGTTTCTAGCAAATGTAACCTGCCACAAGATCCACCCAAGAGTACAGCAAATACTGTAGTAATTTTAAGCAGTGATTAAGATATTACACTAGAAATTAGGAAACTATGAGTTATGGTATTCCTTAGGCATAGAAGCTAGTTCAGTGACCTTGCATTGGATTAACATGTAGATTAAAGTCTTCAATGACTTATAGTAGATTAATTTTGGATTTTATCCATAGCACATGAGCGTGAACTGAATGGACTTGCAGTCTTAAGGTAAATGACGACTCTGTATTAGATTGTAATCTCCTGGATAATGTAACATGACCATGTGATTAGATAGATGATAGAATAGATAGATAGATAGATAGATAGATAGATAGATAGATAGATAGATAGATAGATAGATAGACAGACAGACAGATGATTGACAGACAGGTGGACTCTATCTATCCATCTATCTATTTTAGCTTTTTTCTTTCTTTTTCCTGTTCCATTTTTAAGTTATTTAAAAGGACATTTCGGTTGTTCTTAAAAAGAAGAAGAGGACTCTGTGGCTGCAATGATGCTGTTGCTTGGTTACTTCTTTCAGCATTGTATTTACGCTGTTTTCATTTCTTTTCCTTATGATTCTGGGACTTTACATTTATTAATATTGAATCTATCAGTGTTACATGCAGTCCCCAGAACTCTAATCTCTTTTGGTTGCTGTGTAGCCTGATTTCATTCCCTTGTGTATTTTAACAATTCTGTTGTCAGATGAAAATATTACCACAGTTGGGTTTATTCCAAAGACTCGTCCAGAAGAACAGCTATATAAATCAGATATATGGAATGTCAGGGGACTGAGGTTTATTTGGTTGGAAACTGAAAATGAAAAAAAAAAATCTACATAAGATAGGACCATAACATAGAATGTCATTGTTTCATGATTCTTATCCATCCAGTGGGGAAAAGAGAGAGATAAAAGATACCAAATAAAATGCTCTGTTATATCAGAAAGAGGAGATATTAAAGGTATGATTTCCTGTCTTATCATATGCATATTACCAAACTCCTCTGAATATGTTGCAGTAAACACGCAGCACATTTAAAATATATCTGCAACACCTCTGTATAATTTAACACTACCAAAGCATAACTCAGTTTGATAACTCAGCCAACTTTTAAGAACTTCCATTGCCTACCTTCAGTACATACATAAACAAGAAAGAGAAGGGGATGGAGGGGTGAGGAGAGTGAGAGTGAAAGGAAGAAGGAGAGGGAGAGAGAGAGGGAGAAAGAGGGGAGGGGATCTAACAAAGCTATGCCTATTCCAAAGCTTCCAGAACAATTAACCCAGGAGAAAATAGGAACCAAACAAGATATTTAAGCTGCCCCAAAATTATATGATTGTAAGATTTCTAATGTTGTGGAAAACTGTTTGAAAGAGTTAGCCCTTCGCTAGTAAATTGTGAGACTGTATTGTTATGTTTCACCCTGCTCTAATGTCCACTTTCTGCAATGCCTTGACCATCTCATCACATCCAAAAGCATGGGAACACATTTATTTGACACATAAATCTTGGTTTTTGGACAACCATTTGTCTGAAACAGTATCGGCTTTCCTGCCTGAGCAGGTCTTCGAGAAGACCTCTAAGGTCCCTTCCAACTCTGTGAGTAATGGCTTGAAATTGCACCAGCCATGAACACAGTTTCTATTATTCATCAGCAAAAACAAAATTAAAAAAGAACAACACACAGTTAACCTGAAAAATATCTAGATGATACTACAACACCTGGTTGTAAGTCTTGATGCTCATCTATTCTCCTGTTGTGCATTCATCATAAATAGGAAGGATTCTTCCCTGTAGATACCTATACCATAAATGCAGAACTGTCTGCAGGTTAATGAGAACCTTTGGTGCAATATTAGCAAAGTAGGGGGCTGAACTTTCTATGGTGATATAATCTCATCATTTGAATAAGCGAGCTGGGAGTCTGAAGACTAATAAACAATTGGACCGCATGAAAAATTGAGTAAAGAACCGTGTAGACAGTGGCCATATTCCTGTAACGCAAAGAAGACAACATCACTATGAAATCACTATCAATTTGCACCCTATGATATCTATTCATTCGGTTTCCCACATGTAAAAAATGCAACCCTTTTTACAGATCATTGATAAGTAAGGAGCATTCGTTTCACAAAACTGATCAAACCTACATGACACCAATTAGTCATCTCTTGCCTACAAGTGGTTGCTGATTTCTTTAATCTTTATTTTCCTTGCCTGATGCCCAGCCTCTTGAGCCCACTAATGGTCTGGCACAGTGTTGTTAATTCTGCAATACAGGATTTTTTGGGGGGAGGGGGGAATTGTGTAATTAAGAATTGAAAATCTTTTCCCATTTCTCCTGAAGATATTGTAATATACAAGTAGATCCTGCTGTTTACAACAAAGCTTGAAGGAAATCTGTGTTGTTGTTTCTTAAAAAAAAAAAAAGGCAGAGCAGGTAAAACAGAGGAAAATGAAATGTAGCTTCTGTTTTTTAACTAGGTGTGTGTGTATGTGTGTGTGTGTGTGTGTAATGACAACCGTTTGTATCTCAGGCCCAATTGCTAAGCTTGTTCATTACAATTGCTTTTCTTGAGTAAAGCACTCATGGCCGGTGCAGTTTCAAGCCATTACTCACAGCAGGTACTTTAGAAACAATTTTTGATGGGAGAACCACAATTTGAATTATTTGGGCCATGTTATTCTTGCTGGGCCTAAATGGCTCATGACTGTTAAATCAGAATTTTGTTCTTCTAGGCCAACCTCATTGCATTTAAACCAAATTTCCTTCCAACTCTCTCCTCCTCTCCCCTTGACAATGGCAATGGCCGTGCTATTTCCTGGCTTGTTCCTTTCCCAGATTCCCTGCTGTTATTGCCTTGCTGAAAATCCATTTTGTAGAACCGAAAAAGAAATAAAATAATAATAAAAAAGGTGTAGGGGTGGGTAGAGGAGAGGAATGAAAACACTGAAAGGTTTTAAATTACAAAAAGGGGAACATGCCTCATAGGTCACTGTGATTTTCCATTCTGCACCTTAACATTATGTTTAAATAAATTGATGTAGGAAATATAAGCATTCGTAACACCACAACGAGCTGAATACAAATGCCATTTTAGACCAGAGGCCTGCCTTTGGAACAATGTATAAAGTATTAAAGATAAAGGAATTGGTTTGTCACTTGCCATACTACCTCAGTTAACACACACAAAAACAAACACAACCCCAGTACAACAATCACATTTCAAGTAATGTAAGTAGGGCATATGTACAATTAGACATTCATTTTATCATTCTGTCTTGATCCTCCTCAATGTATATAGAATTGCACTGATTCTTCTTTGGCTTTTTTGGTTTTGTTTATCAAAGTATAAAATACAGAAGTACAAAGAAAAAAGAAAATAAGGGAGGAAAAGGAAGAGAGAAAAGCATAGGGTAAAAGGGAAAAGAAAAAAAATAGAAAGCATTGACTTCTGATTCCTTTTGGTATAGTAGAATAGTAACATAAAACCTCAACTTTTTACTTTTATATAATAATATATACTAGCCATTTCTATAACAACAAACCCAAAATCAAAGTTTCCTTTTTTTTTCCACCTCAAGAACAAAGTCCAAAATGGTTTCCACGTAGAAACAAAATTAATTGTAGTTTTTTTTCTTTAATCAAAACAATCAGTTTAGACATCTCTACTAATTCCATCAACTTTTGTAACCCATTCATCCATTGTGGAAATCAAAATATCCTTCCACTTGTATGAATAAAGTTTTCTAGCTGTTGTCAACATAAATAAACATCAAAGATCCACAATTTTTTTCAAATTCTTTATCCATTAAATTCCAAAGAAAATCCCTTGGTTTTATCTTTATATTCACTTTCAGAACCTCCTTTATTAAAATATAACCCCAATATTTCTTTGCTATAGAATTACACTGATTGTTTACAATTTGAGTTTTCAAACTAAAGAATCAATGAATGTCATAATCAGTTCTAAAGGGGAAACTGATATCTTTTGGGACAAAAATCTTCAAAGAGCTTCAATAAAAGTAGTAGTGAAATAATGTTCTTGAATGTTCTTTAACCTTGGTGTTCACCAGGTTCAAAACTTAATTTCAAAAGGGATTTGATTAAATCTCCAAATTAAATTGATTATTTAGTCCAACAGCCAAATCAACTTGTCTCGTCTAATTTGGGGGGTTTCTGAATTGATTCAAAAGCTTGTACAAACACGAAGAAATTCCCAGCATCAACTGAGAAATCAACTCAGGCAAATCTCATTCGACTGATTGGTGTATCTTGATTATTCCATTTGTTTCCTTTGAGCTAAATAATGAGCTAAGACTCAGGAAAAAAAAAATATAGATCAGTGGGTTCAATTTAACACATTCAACTTATTCACCCCCTCCCTATTTTTAGTTCCTACATAACATCAGAATATAAGTGTTTGGCATTGGTATCCTGACACCATTTATATTAATTGTGTATTTTTTTAATCTTCTTCTTCTCTGTCCTTCAATGCGGTTGTTTCCTTCTCCCAGTGAAATAACAACCAACTTTCTTTTTCTTTTTTAATGTTTCATTTCTCATCCAAGAAGCTTCTTCAGTTCTGCTTCTTGGATGAGAAAAGAAAATATTTTCAAGGAAAAAAAAAACATTTGCCTTTTGAAAAGCATCTATGGGACATTCATGAACTGGATGATTGACAATCTCCATAAACATTAAACCAAAGGCAAGCTCTCCATCAATACTAAATAGAAATTAAGAGATTTTTGTCTTCTTCACAATCCTCTCAACTCTTTGTAGGCATCTACATCTACGTAGCTTTATTTTTGATTATAAAGTAGTCAAATCATTCTCTTTTTTGTTGTCTTTGCAAGCCTCAGCTCATTGTGAGCATTTAGCATTTCTGGCATCATTCTGGAGACCGTTTAGTATTCTTCCTGGAAGATATGGCCCTCCTTTCATTTTCAAAATATGTTCCTTTTTTTTCTAGTTTATGGAGAACCCTGTATGTTTTGACACTGGCTTTTTTAGATACCTTGTCATTGCTTTTACTATTTGTAGAGAAATGTTTGTGATCATATTTCCATATTGCATTGGTAAGGTTTTCTAGTTTTTTTTTTAATCACTTTTTTCATCAGGATATGCTTTTCTGAGATCCTATATGTGGCCCATTTTTTTCAGCTCCTCCTCCTTTGGATATTGTGAATCGAAAAAAGACATATAGAACCAGCCATTTAGCTCCCTATTCTTCATTTTTTAAAAAATGATGATCCATTAAAAATGTCTATTGATCTACACTACCAAATTTAAATAGCTTTACATTTATATACCAGTCAGTAAGAGATTGTACACAGTGTTCACTCTCTGCTTCCTTTGAAGACCTTCATGAAGCATCACCAGAGGTGACTGCCTAGATAGTTGAATTGGACATCCAGTTATGATGCCACTGCCATATCCCCATGGTGATTTTGTATATAATTATGTGGACTGTGTTTATATGTTTCCTTCTCATCTGTCATGTTTACATGAAGTAGTCTTTCAATGCTTTTTCTGGGATATTGTCATTATTAATCATTGCACAATCAGCCAGATATTCAGACTGGGTTTGGCATTTTTGTCAGCCTATCAAGTCCTTACCAAGTACCTGGGAAAGGCAAATCTGGATGTTTGACAGTGTTACAGATCTCATTGCAGGATGGAAGCAGTTCCAAGTAAAACCACCTTTTGCAATTGACTGATGGTAAATTTGTCAATGCCAATGATGGTGTTCAAGTGGTGCTCCAGTTATTTTGGGACTGTACCCAAAGGCATCTAGGTACTGGTACTACCACCTTGGGTGCAATCTCAAAACTGTTGTTGTTGTTGTTGTTACTAACCAGCATTCTAAAGATTATCTAGGTATTGCCACTGCTTCGATTTGATTTCTTTATGTCTCCATGAAGTATTGTTATATCTGGAACCATCTCTGTGCCCTTACAAAAATAAATAAAAAAAAGTTGGTAATATCCTGTTTTTTGATAGAGAGTTCAAGCTGTTTGCCACTGAAGGATTGATTAGATCTCTATCCAATAATTTGAAATCATCAGTGGATTTTCATGAATTTTGTTATTTGCGTTTTTGCTATCTCTTATATTGAGTATCCAGAATGTGTTTTGAGCATCTGCCATTCATATGAAAGAGAAAAGCAGGAAACACACATTGCATTAAAAGTGTTTCTGGATATTACAGGAAGAAAGTAGAAATATTCCATGAAGAGACTTGACAGAAAACAAGGTTACCTATAAGACATTCCTTAGTTTCCTAGAAGGTTGGGGAAAATATTATCCAAATTGCATTTTTCAGTTTAGCTCATTATAAAAATGTGATCAGAATCAAGCTGACATTTTCCTCATCCTTCTGAAAATAGAATTAATTGTGTCCCAGTCTATTAAAGCTTTATTGACTAAGCCTTAAGTATGTTTTTCTGTTAGTTATTTCTGATGCCTATGTCTGGTTAATCAGCCTTTAAACATTTCATCATCTTGCTTGTCTTTTTCCGACTACTATCAAAACTTAAGTGTTATTATCAAGAATTTAAAGATATGTGTCAAGCTGCTAAAAATGTACCAAAGAAAGAAAATAATGCACATTTGTTATGTACTTTGGATGTTGAATTGGGCAAAAAACCCAAACTAATTTGCCCCAGTTGAAGGAAAAAAATCTCTAACCTGCAAAAAATGAAATGGAAATGTAAGTATGGTGACAAGCTTGAACTGCACTTATGATGTTGCAACCATTATCACTTCTCAATTTGCCAAAGAACCAGGTGGGAGAGAAGGATGAGATGAAATGCAGGCTCCAGACTTCAAGAAGATGAGCCATGAGAACCAAGGACACATCAGCAGGTATTTGCCAAGATCAGAAACTTTTTCTCATAACAAAACAATGACACTCAATTGAACAACTGGACCTGCACTAATAAGGCAGTGGGGATCTATACTGTAATTATGTGTGTTTGCACAGGAATTAGGTAGAACTGATTTTGCCTTCATTGGTGCTGAAATGATATACTCCATACAGTTTTGCATTCAGACATTAGAAGATCTCAAGGGTGCTTGCTTTGTTTGAGTTTGTCAGTCAGAATGCTGACATACAGTTGGTAAAATGAAACAAAACCAAAACCTCAAATGCTAGTTAGTTTAGGATTGCATTTCTTTGTGCATTAACTGGCAAAATGTAAGTACTTTTGAATTTCATGGATTTCAGCAGAAGGACTAAATATATCTCTCTTCTACTCTAATTTGTAAGCCCACTTACAGAAAAGATTAACAATGTACCCAAAAATATATTCACCAGTGGTAAATATATTTACAACAGATCTGAACATGATATGTCTTATTAAGATGAAGAGGCTGACATTATACAGTTTTAGCAGTGAAGCAGGATCAGTCCTGGTTAATTCTTGGCTAGGATTTTTCCATGTAATTCAGAGTTGGGATTCAAATTTTTTAACAACCAGTTCTGTGGGTGTGGCTTAGTTGTGGGCGTAGCTTGGTGGTCATGTTTTTGGCTGGGCATGGACAACTCAATATCACTCACATCGAGGCATGAATCTCCTTGTCTGGCCTCTCATGACTGTGGGGATACTGCAAAAGTTGTAAGTGTGAAAAATGATGATGTCACTTTTTTCAGTGGCATTGTAACTTTGAATGGTACCAGCAAAGGAGGGAAAAAAAACTCCAGAGATTTTCCTGAGACAGGAAGTCTAGTCCTGCCAAGAATGTAATAAGAGTTAATGGAGAGGCAGTTTCTCTAAGCAACACCAGAACATTTCCTTCCTGCCTTCCTTACAGGATTAGGCCAGTAATTTCTTCAAACAACTGGTTCTCCAAACTGCTTAGAATGTTAATAACCGGTTCTAGCAAATAGGTGTGAACTGGTATCCCACCCCTAATGTAATTCCACTGCTATAGAATACATGAGTAGGTTTTAAAAAGTTTAACAGCAACAATGCCACTTTTGCATTGTTCCCAAGAAAACTTCTGCATTCGTAAAGTCCCTGAAATCCAGACTCAAATGAGACTTCACTTTATTATTGCATATCTTTTCTGAAACATGATAGTTAATTAGTTGTTTGATTATGATAATCAGGAAAACTAATCACTGCAGTTTTGATGAAAATCCAGTGATTATCCCAGGAGAAAAATGTGTTGACAGACCATTCCCATTGTGGTGAGGAAGAAAACACTAAAGACAGTTAAACGTTTGCCAAATAAGATGCACATTTTTTTTTTAGTTTAAGCAGGTCTTTTTCATCTTGTGCTCTTGAGAAAAAGCAGAAAGAAAGAAAGAATAGCAATGACCAGCATAAGTATCTGTTTGCTTAAGGCAGAAATATTTTGTCATTCATATCTTTTCTTTCCTCATTGTAGAGTTGAAACATGCTAACTTTTGAAGGGTTTAGAATATCGGAAGCCCATATGATTGTATGAATATCATGCCATAAACCCAATGATACATGCCTCAGAGTTCAGCTGTTTATACTTCACTATTTATAAAAACAGAAGGGAAAATGGAGGGAAGAACACTTTAATTTGTAATGTTTAAATATTTTTTCCTTGTTATTCCACCATTGGATTTGTCCCAGAAAACTGTTTGGCAGATGTTCAGCTTAATCAGCTGAAGGTCCCATGAATATCCCTGTTATCATGGATCATTTGAGCTCCTGGATTTAATTTCGGCTTGGTTCCAAATTCCACATTGGCTTTGTAGAAACTATTATTCCTTCTGTTTTCATCCTCTGGATGCAATGTGGGGGTTATAATACTGAGTAGCTTTACTTGGCTGCTAAAGATATCGCTCTGGTAATTATGGAAAGCATGAGGATGGGTAGCAATGATTAGTCCTTCTCAGGTTATTCTGAAACTTGATTATGGCTTCTCAATCACTGCACTGGATCCAACTGATGAGAGTAGGCACAATATCTAAGCAACATGGGTTCCCTATGACCTATGCACTTATTACCATAATTTTAAGAGAACATTTTATTTTAGAAATGCAAGGTTCATTTTTTAAAAAAAAATCAGATAGAATACTAAAATCAGTTCAGCATCACCTTTATGAATCGCAACAAATTAAATCCTTAAGCATTCATTTGATGGATTCTCAGAAGTACTGTGAGTAAAAGGAAACAGGGAATGGCAGGAAAGGAAATAATAATGATAATAGATACCTCTAACACCATCAAATGTCAACATCTGCTTATCTCTGGTTCTTGGGAAGGACTCGCTAAGTGGATAAAAAATACCCAATCCAATCTGAACATCTGGCTGACTGTGCAATGAACCATAACAGTCAATTGCAAAAGGCAGCTTTACTCAGAATGGCCTACATCCTGTGACAATACCTTTAACACTATCAAGCATCCACATCTGTCTATCCCAAATCCTTGGCAAGGACTTGCTATGTGGATAAAAATTCCAAATCCCATCTGAACATCTGGCTGACTGCGCAGTGAACCAAAATAACAACACCACATCCAAAGTCCTGATATAATCACAAAGTCCTGATATAATCCCGATATTCTTTGCCCTGTGAATCATCTAGTAATGAATGTGCCCTCGGACCATTACAGGGAGAAAGATTAATTCTGGCATTTCCCATAAGGCTAAAGCTTTGTCAATAACTAGAGATTCTTTCTCGGATGCCCAAGTTTATAATGTCTCATTTCTGTTTGTATTTAGGTTGGGTTCAATTTTCAAGTGTGGCTGGCATGGTGAAAAATCACAAATTTTGCTTGAAAATGACCCATTGCTTCAGCCTGCTGGAACACAGGCTAATGATTCTCTGCTGTATCTCTCCAGTACTGGTGTTTATTGAAGAAAGAGCAAACCTTAATACAGGTAGTCCTTGACTACAATTGAGTCCAAAATTCCTGTTGTTAAGTGAGACATTTGTTAAGTGAGTTTTGCCTCATTTTACAAACTTTCTTGTCTCTGTTCTTGAGTGAACCACTGAAGCTGATAAATTATTAGCAATAGCAATAGCACCTAGATTTATATACCACTTCACAGTTTTTATATAAACCACTTCACAGTGCTTTACAGCCCTCTCTAAGCAGTTTACAGAGTCAGTCTGTTTTCCCCAACAATCTGGGTCCTCATATATACTGATTTCAGATGGAAGGAAGGCTAAGTCAACCTTGAGCCTGCTGAGATTTGAACTGCCAAATTGCAGTCAGCTGGCAGTCAGCAGAAGTAGCCTGCAGACTGCACTCTAACCACTACGCCACCTCGGCTCATTAACCCGGTTGTTAAGTGAATCTGGCTTCCCCCTTGACTTTGCTTCTTAGAAGGTTGCAAAAAGAGGATCACATGAACCTGGAAAAATGCAACCACCATAAATATGAACCAGTTGCCCAGCATCTAAATTTTGATCACATGACCATGGGGATGATGCTGCAAAGGTTGTAAGTGTGAAAACAGTCCCTTTTTTCAGCATTGTAACTTTGAATGGTCACTCAACAAACTACTGTAAGTCAAGGACAACCTGTATGTCATAGAAATTCCCAGGGTTGTGTGAATGGGATAGGTGAGCATGTGTGTCCCCCAGGGCCACTTTCCTCATGTGTTTTGCTTTATTTTCCTGTTACAAGCAGCTGCCAGGCTTTGTGACTATCAAACCTGGCAGTTGAAAACTTTTCCCCCATATCTGCCAGAGGTAGATGATTGGAAATATGCAAATCACTTCCAAAACATCAACTGTCATGTTCCCAAATGGGCTGCCAATGAAGAAATGACATTGCTCGCTTCCCTCGGCAACACCACAAAAAGTCATTTTCCCGGTCTGCTCTGTTGAAGCATAATTAGAAGACAAGAGGCCACAGATGTCATTGGTCTAGCTTTCTTCTGTAACTGTGGCTCTTGAGCTCCATGTTCCATTGATTTGTAACTGTCAAGCAAAAGAATCTTTTTCCTCGGTTGATTATATTTCAGCCTCCAAAGCTACGCATATATTTAAAACATCCATATATATGAAACAACATTTTTGTTGTCCCAAAAATGTGTTTTGTTGTGTTTTTTCAAGAGGCACCTGGCCTTTCTGGTTTTTCTCTGAAGACGTTGTTGCTTCTCATCCAAGAAGCTTCTTCAGCTCTGACTGGATGGTGGGGAATGGAAGGATTCTTCTTTCTTGCAGACAACTGGTCATCTGCATCCTTTTAGAAAGTTACTGAGGCCACCTGGAGATTTGCTTGTGACCTCAGAATCACCTGAGTGGTGCAAATGGGTGTGGAGACTTCTTAGAACTGATAAAAAGACTGTGTTGTAGACTGGAGACAGATGATGTCATATCCTTCCCCCTCTGTTGAGAAAGGGCTTTTCAATTTTGAGATAAATTTTGACCCCTCTTTCAAACCAGTGGTCCTATCTGTCAAAATATGGCCTTTGCTGTCTTCAAAAGAGTGGCCTTTGTCTTTTAAATGCATATGTACTGCTGAATCTTGTCTTGATGGGATACAGATAAACCTCCAGGTGGCCTCAATGACTATCTAACAAAAATGCAAATGACCAGCTGTCTGCAAGGAGTATAAATCCTTCCATTCCCTACCAGCCACACAGACTGAAGAAGCTTTTTGGATAAGAAGTGAAATGTCTTGAAATAAAAACCAGAAAGTCCAGTTGCCTCTTGAAAAGTACCTTTGGGAAACCATGACCTGGATGACTGAGAATCTTTAGACATTTAGCAACGTGTTCATTGGGCTATTTTATTTTTTTAAAAAATACTCGTCTTTTTTAAAGCATTGCTATATTCCTAACACAAATCTCTGAAATTCTCGAAGTATAAGGTCCAACTTCTCATAAGTTGCAGTGTTTTCATTCCATTCCACAGAAGTTATTTTGAAGATGTCCACTTGTGAAGTTCCAGGCCATTGGGGTTTGCAGCTTTGTAACATTTTTTTTAAGCAATGGGTGAAAATATGATGTTATACTTCTAATCTGTAAAAAAAAAACATTGGGGAAAGGAAGACAAAAGATACTCCCTCCAGTATCTATGCTCAATGGAATAAAATAAGAAATGGATCAAAGCAATGGAAAGATAAATAACATTTAATCTGCTGATTCTGGAAACAGATGAAGAAGTTCACCCATAAGCAAAATAGAAGATAAAACAAATAATAGAATTAGGATTAGGACTAAGGGTAACATGATAGCAGTTTTCCAAGCTTTGAGGGGCTGTCACAGAGAAGGGGTTTGATTTATTCACCAAAACACATGAGAGGCAGAACAAGAAGTCATGGGTGGAAGATCATAAAAGAGAGGTCCAATCTAAAAATCATTCGGAATAAAACAGTCATTTCAAGCAACCAGACAGAAAAAAAAGGACTCATCCTGGGTTCAAAGAAGGATCAAAGATATTTCATCATCTACTTATTCAAAATGTATATGGAAGTTTGTATACAAGTGCATAAGTATATTTCTTTCTTCCATTCAGTTGTGTCTGATTCTCAGAGTCCCAGAACAAATTTCTGAAGTTTGCCACTATCTCCTTCCTGTACAAATATCTAAAGGGTTCTTGGTGCTCTATGAACTTGGTTGTTTTCTTGCATTTGTTTCAATGATCTAAACTAGGTAACTTCATCAGTGCTACATATATTTTCCTCTTTCAGAAAGGGACAGGATAATGTTACCCAAGCTGGTTCTGTGCCTGAGGTGGAATTGGAACTCTTGGTCTCCCGGTTTCTAGCCTTATGTCTTAACTTCTATACCAAACTGTTTCTCTGTTTCTTATTTTCAGGATTTTCTTCCCTTTTTCCCACTCCCCCTCTATCCAGGTCAGGGGCCGGCAACTGTAAACACTCAAAGAGCCACAAAGATCCTAACCAGAAGCCCCCATTCAATTATGGAGCCAACCAGACTCTATGGCAGTTCCCCCACCATAGAGGTCTCCTCCTATCAAGGCATCCTTTTTCCTTTACCTATTCTAATCAAAAGCCCTATCAATTGTGGAGCTGAATGGCAACAGAGAGATGCAACAGAGGGATGAAAGAACCATATGGGGCTCCAGAGCCGCAGGATGCTGGCTCCTGATCTAGGTACACAATGCTGTCAGTTGTAAACATAGAGACCAAACTGCCTCAGTGTTAGGGCTGTGCAAAACACCTGAAAAGTTTGCTTCTCTGCATTGAATGGATGAAACCCTTTTTCTCAAACCATGAAATCAGTTGCATCCTTCAGGCCTGGAATATGTCCATGTAAGCAAACTGATACAGCTACAAGACATCAAAGCATCATATGTGAGCGCCCAGATGTTAAGGAGAGTCCTATTGAAATAAATTCTTAAAAACCAGGATAGAGAAAACCTACCACTAAAACCACCCGCATAAAAATTCTAAATGTGGAAATGAATATCCCATCTTTTCCATAGAAGCTTGCCTTGAGCTCCCTGAATTTACTCTATTTTCTCTTGTAGGTGGAAAACTGTTGGTAGATAAACACTGCCACATGCTCATGCTTGGAAAGTTTTGAATGTAATTGACTGTCAGTGATATGATGATTTATAAAGCAATCTGCTGCTTCGTCTGCTGCTGGAGAGAACTCTAATTTGCTTCTATTGTATTAGATATTATGAACTTGACAATCATGCACAATTTTCCAGTTGGGTTTTCATTCAGGTTAATAGGACAAATAAAAGCTATTTTGCATTCCTTTCTAATCCGGGTCCAAAAATCAAATGGAACACAAACATATATGTGCAAAAAAAAATTTCAAATTTCTAGAAACATTTTGTTTCATGACAGAAATAGTATTTGGTTGATGCAGATTTTAATATTGCAGATCTCAACTATTTCTAGAGGGGTGTTATCTATGTCAGAATTAATGAATCAACATCCTTCAACTATTCTAGATAGAATAAAAGGGACGTGGAATAAATATTGTCCATTTTGTTTAACAAATGGAATTGGTACTAACAACACTCTTAAGCTTTCAATGTGCAGAAAGCCCTCGCCTTACAACAGTTCATTTAGTGGCTGTTCAAAGTCACAACAGCTGAAAAAAGTGACTTATGACCATTTTTCAGTTATGACCTTTGCAGCATGCCCATGATCACATGATCAAAAATCAGATGCTTGGCAACTGGTTCATATTTATGACTATTGCTGGGTCCCAAAAGTTAAGTGGTCTCCTTTTGCAACCTTCTGGCAAGCCAAATCAACGGGGAAGCCAGACTCACTTACCAACCGGGTTACTAACTTATCAATTGCAGGGATTCACTCAACAACAAAGGCAAGAAAGGTAATCAAATGGGGCCAAATTCAATTTACAAATGTCTCACTTAACAACAGGAATTTTGGGCTCTGTTGTGGTCATACATTGAGGACTTCTTATATACTTATGCTTTAATTTTGCTTCACTGCAAGCTGTAAAGCAAAACTATCTTGGACTCATGGAGGTCTATATGTAATCTCTGAACAGAAAGGAAATTTTCAAGCCTATGCCCTCCTTAAAGTTCAGCATAAAGAAGACCATACTAGTGGTAGCAGGTATAGCAATCAGCTCTCGAATTGACAGTTAAGATATTAGAGTGGTAGATGCCTTGGGTTTTTTTTAGTATCAAGCATCAACAGTAAAAGAACAATCAGTCAAGTGATATACACAGACTAGAACTTGGTAGAGCAATCACAAAGCTCTATCATGACTATCTTGAAAGTGATGAAGTTGTGATTGTATATACCTACAAATATCAGAATCATGCAAGACACGGTATCACCTGGGCAATCTATGGAAGTAGACTGGGAGGAGGAGGAGAAGGAGAAGGAGGATGAGGATTGATGCCTGTCAACTTTGGGGGGAAGACTCTTGAGACTATCATGGACAGCCAAAAAACAAATAAACCCTCCCACACAAAAAGACATCAATCAAATCAATATGGGATTCTTATATGAAATTCAAACTATCAGATTCAAATTATTATATTTTGGACACATTACATAAGGAGACAGCTTCCTTGAAAAGTCTGCATTACTGGAAAATGTAGAAGGAAAAGAAAGAAGAACTAGGCATAAAGTTGTTGGATTTAATTACAATGGGAATGCAACATCTGTAGATCTCAAGGGCCATTTTGGGGACAGATGTTTCTGTGGAAGGTATATTCATGGGTATATTCATTAAGATATAGTCATTAAGAACAGAGATTGACTTAATGGTAAATTATCGACCAGTCAATGCTATTTTTTCTCAAATCTACTTTCGGAATGTTATCTGCAGGAATTCTCATGGACTTGATTTAAATCATGGACTTGATTTAAACTTTGCGGACTCGTGATGTACCTTTCCCACTGTTTTTGCACTTGCCAAAGAATCTGAGTCTTTTCTCTTTTAAAAACAAAAGGAAATACACACTATTTATTTCTCTGAAAAATGGGATGCAAAGGACCTTTGAAACAAGTGTTATAAATAGTGAAGAATGATTCAAAAGTTTTGAGTACGTGTCATTTGCACAGTAACTACAATATTTATAACAACTTTTCCTCCAATTTCTATAATAATAGAAGATTAAAGCATAGTTCTAATACCACTTCATGGTTCCCACAGTTAGCTTGCTGGAAGTTTTCTTCCTGTCCACCGTGTTTCACTTTTTAGCAATTCACAACTTGCCAATTCATTCTTATCACTTTCAGTACACTGGGGGATTTAGCAGTGTTTGTCGTTAACTTCAGCTACTATCTTGGCAGCAGAATAAGCAAAATGTGTTTTGTATTACTCTCCTCCTTAGATTTTAGGAAAGAAAAGGTGTCGGGAACAACCAAGTCACAAAGACAATATATACAGCGCAGTACAGTGTTTATGGATGTGGGAGCTACACATTGCTTGCAATGCAAAATATTCTTTCCCTTGAGAGCTTCGAGACTCCTCCAAAGACTATAATCCAGCTCTTCTTCTAATGTCATCAAAGAAGAAGTAGACTATTCTACGGTTTCTTCTTTTTTTTCCAAACAAAAGATACCAGACCCACTGTTAGCTTCCTTTGCTCTGTGGGAGCCATATTTAGACTAAGGATTACCTCAAACAGGTTTCAGCAGATTAAGCAAACTATAAAAGACAGCTCTGCTCATAAAGAAAACAGTAGGCAGTGATCAGAATGACAGATACAAACCGAGGCATCAGCAGTAAAGAGCATATATTTAAACCAGCATGAGTTTCAATCCTTTTGGCTGCTCTAATTTGCTTGTACAAATCCTTAGGCTCCAAAAAAAAAATAAAAAAAAATCCACCCACTCTGTCCTCTGTACTCTTCAAGGGGAGATCTGTTACAAACTTCATAAATGAAGCCTGCATTTACTTGCTTGCTTGCTTGTTTTTTGTTTTGTTTTGTTTTTACAGAGGTTAGAGCTGAAAATTAATCCCTTGGTTACAAGTAAAAATACCCATGCTGCCTATCACACTATCTTAGGGCGATTCAGAGTGGACACGAAGACAATCTGAAACATTAAGGTTGAAATCAATTAAAGAAAAAAAAAAGGAAAGAGTGAGATAAAGCTATGAGATTTATGCTATGAGATCAAGCCATGAGATCAGCAGAATTACACAAGCTTCAGCTTGATGGAAGGTATTACTTCAGACAGCAGGGGAGGGGAGTACATATTAGATAGTTTCCACATAAATAATAGTCCAACTTAGTGGTTGTCAACTCTGGAGTGAACCTGGCTGAAGCCATTTTTTGCTGTCTCATAGTTGCCACAAATCCTGAGAGGTGAGAGGGAAAAGGGAGGGGGAAGTAGATAGGTTGGCTAAGTCAAAACAAAAAGTTTTCCTGTGGAAACCAAGGTCATCTCAACAGGTGGATGTTGAAGGAGGAGAGGAGGGACCAAGCAGCCCGCCACCTATATTCATTGGACAATGTGACCAGTGACATCTTTTAATTAGGTGAAAATTGCAGGAACTTTTAGAATTGGGTTTCACTGCCTGTGCTGATATGATGTATCCAAAAAGACTTGTTCTTTGAGGAATCTACCTGCCTTGGAGTTCTGCTTTTGATGGGTGCATTACTTGGAACACAGTGGTTTGGACACCGATATTCAATTAGGGGGAAAAAATCATATTATTTACATTTGTGTTAGACAGCTGATACAAGTGAAGTAAAACTTGCTGTAAATTTCCTCCAAAAGGAAAATAATACTCATGAATCAGTTGATTTAATTTAGGAGGGTTTGATAAGTAACTTACTGCATTGTGTTTGTGTGCATGTACCTGAATCTGAATTTATGCAGGGAGAGTGTAGAGGCAAAGGTTTAAACAAAGTTGAAAGAAGTTTGCTTTAGATTGGCAAATGATTGGTGAAGTAGAAATATTGTAAATAGCTACTATATTTCATTAAATAATTTCAATTTAATCAGAAGCAAGGTACATGGAGTTCACTGGTGAGGCACACAAACATGACGACCAAAGATTGTAATAAAACTCCCCATTGGATACTAAGATTACAAAAAATAGAAGAACAACATTTTAATTAATATGAATGCATCCAGGATTACTGGAAAATGTCACATTCTCTCCCCCCCCTACACAAACGGGGGGGGGGGGGGG
>BHFT01020188.1:0-33454 GCA_004320025.1 Laticauda laticaudata | reverse complement strand
GGGGGGGGGGGGGGGGAAGGAAGACAGCAACATCTAAGTACCACCAAAGGATAAGACTGAAGAGCCAGCTCCATGCTATCAACACATATGTTCTTCCAATCATTAGGTACTCTGCCAGTGTCATGAGGTGGCCAAAAGAGGACATAGAATCTGCTGTTTCAAAGACCCAGAAATTCCTCATGATATATGGAGGCTTCCACCCCAAGTTGAACACTTAGAGACTATACACCAGTGAGTGGGAGGAATCTGGTGGATGTCAAGGCCACTGTCCTGGATGAAACCCATAGCATCCAGAAATACATCAGTAAGACAGCACCTAAAGTGAATTCCTGAGAGAATAGCCTGATGTTCTCTGAAAAAGCAGCTGACATGGAAGGAACATCAAGCAGATGAAGGCAAGACAAAATGGGATGTCCCATCAACAGGCAGCTGAAGTGGCAAATATTAGGAAATCTGACCAGTGGCTGGAATGGGCTGGACTAAAAGACAAGACTGAGGCATTGATCATTGCAGTACAAAAAAAAGCATTAAATCCATGGAAATAGTAGTCTACCACAGCAGACAGGATTTGAGCTGCAGAGAGGCCTCAGAGACAGTCCAATATAGAAAGCAAGGGCCTGCAAACTTGGCAAGTTGAAGACTTGTGGACTTCAACTTCCAGAATTATTGAACTAACATAATTGGAGGAGGAATTCTGGGAGCTGAAGTCCACAAATCTTAAAGCTGTCAAGTTTGTAGACCCCTAGTGTAGAGAGAGCAAAGGGCAAAATGCAGGCAGGAGCAGCATGCAGCGAACAACACAAGAAGGAGCTGGCATTGTGTAATCTCAAATTGTCAAATCTCAAATCCAGATGAGAAATCCCAGATGGAGAATAAAAAAAACCCGAAATCCTGTGGGACCTAAAGATCCAAGTAAACAGGCAGGTTCACCCCAGCCAATCAACTACACATTGTGGTAGTGGACAAGAAGCAGAAGACAGTGGGGGTGATAGATATAGCAGGAACAAGCTACAGCAACATCAGGAAGAAAGAGGATGAAAATCCAGAGAAATATCAGAGCTTGAAGGAAGGACTAGAGAGGATGTGAAAAGTGTAATGTATATCTCTAAATTGATTATGGATACTTGAATATTTAGCTTTCCACAGAAATGTAGATTTTATTGTTACATATGTCTGCAAGATCCCAGCAAATTGTAGGGAATATAACAACTATAAAAATCAAGAAAATACATAAATATGTAACTTGTGCCGGTCTGCAAATTTTGCGTAGCCATTAAGCCTGACATGGAGCTATTTGGCAGATGCACTACTTCGGTGTTAAAATAAAAAAAAGGTTTGCAGTTTCAAATTAGCCTCCCCTCCATCCCTTAATTACTTTCTGTGCTTCAGAGGTTTAGGTAACTACCAGAGCTAAGCAAGCAATGTGTATTTAATACATCTGAGCAACCTCAGCAGACTGGGATAATATCAGAGAAAGTGCATCGAAAGTAAACCTATCAAACATGCCTTGGACTTTGAATAATAAGAAAATATCAAAATTCTGAGCCAAGTGACAAATGGGAAGTGTTACACTTGTTTTCACATGTATAATGAAATGCAGCTCTGATGCAGCAATTCTTTAGATAGATAGATAGATAGATAGATAGATAGATAGATAGATAGATAGATAGATAGATAGATAGATAGATAGATGATATAGGTGATATGGATTATATAGATATATAGATGTGTGTGTGTGTGTGTGTGTGTGTGTGTGTGTGTTTATCTATGTCTCTATGTCTCTCTGTCTCTATGTCTCTCTGTATGTGTCTTCTAATGACCTTTTTAATCCCTTACACCGGGATAGAGTCTGGGCAACTGAATGGAGCTGAGTGTTTACTGGCCGGATGCCATTCCTGTCACCACTGCAAAATAATTATTCATTGTGCCCAGAGAGATAAATATCTGCCGTTACTTAGGATTGAACTCCCAGCCTCCTGATCATGAGGTGAGAGTGCCACCTATATGTCACTGCACCACTCCATGCAGCAATGCTTATATGTTTCCAGAAATTGATTATATGAATTACCTACAGCATGGGTACCCAACCCCCAGGCTATGGCCTATTGCCAGCCATGGCCCATTCAGAACGGGCTGCACAAATGGCGGGTGAATAGGCCTCATGACTGATGGCTCCATACATAACTGATGGTGCTTTCTCTGTTCGATTCCTGGACTACATCATTTTTGATGGATGAGTCCAGGGGTATCTATTGACTTTGGCATGCCATTCCTGCATTTGGATTCAGGTTAATAAAGACTGTCTTATGATGCATTAGTGCTAACCCAACACACTCAGCATCCCAGATCGTTTACAAACAATTTTGTCTGCTGTTTGTATTGAAAGTACAGGCAGGTGAGTGCACACACGCGCACAGCTCCACTTTTGCAGATTGGAGCATACACATTCAAAGGTCAATTGTGCAACTGGTGTGCATGCATGCCTACCGCTTGTGCAAATGGAGCTACACACACACATACACACTCACCTGTCCCTTATGTGGAAGCATCCCCTCTCCTCCCCCACCAGTCTGCAAAGCTGGAAAGTTTGGGGACCACTGATCTACAAATTCACCTTTAGAGGATATAATAGACATATTGATGGCATCACCTTTAAATAATCCAGTATAACATTACCACTAAAAACAGGAGTGTCTAGGACTTTCTCTGCCCTTTTAGATGACCAAAGGTGACCAAGACAGTAGGTAAGGCTCAAGACAGATGGGTTCAAGGTAAAAACTAGCTCTCTCTGAATTTCATTTAAATTTACATGAAAATTGAAAATTTGTACCAAAAGAAAAAAAAAAAAGGTTTACCATACACTGGTCAGTAAATTGATTCTCCTGTTTTTTTAATGGTAATATTGTACTGGGTTATTTAAGGATGATAATATTATGGAATACATTCCTGGTAGAAATTAGTCCTAATATTTGTCATGTTATTGCCTTTGTGGTGCTTCTGAATTCTTTATTGAGGCTTGATGAATTCTGAAATATTCATTTGCATTTTCATAACTGGACAGATATCTCCAATAGTCTTTGCTTCACTTCCTAAGGATAGATACTTGACCATTGAACAAGCTCCAATATTCAATGGCTGAATGAGACACTTATTCCTTACCGGGCTGGGAAGGAGGGTAAATCAGGAAACAATTGAAGGGTTGATCCAGGAGATATGTGATAAGATTAGGTTCTGAGAAAGTGAAAGTTCCTTCTGGACATTTTTCCTGAAGACATCCATACCATCCCTACATTTTGTACATATGTCATTTCCCCCCCCAAAGCTTACACTAGTGTTTCTATTTCAACATGTTATCCCCTTGCCTGAAATGTTATTTCATGGGAGAAATAAACAGGCTGGGTTCCTGGAACTTGGCAATATTTTGGGATTTGAAATATCAAAGGAACTTATATGCTAATCCACCTGTTTCTTGAATAGCTTTCTTTTATTTTTCAGTTGAACTGCTCCTGCTGCTCTTAGTAATGCTACTTAAAATGCCATCGGTGTGTATCATTGCCTAATCTTAGCACTTGACTATAAATAGGAAGCAGTACTGAAATGAAAATTTGTTAGTCTGAGTAAAGGAAGTGCAAAGATATGTTGTAATATTGGTATTGGTATTTTCGAAGCCAGCTGGACTTTATGGAGTAGATTGTATATAAACCCATGTAATAAGTGAATACCAAATGAACCTAAGTTATAAGGACAAGCTTTTTTGAATCATCCCTTTGGTGATAAATGGTTTTAGAAAGTGATCAGACTTAGCATGGGCACTGAATGAAAAATAGAATATTATATGGCAGATTGGAAAAGGCTAAGGAATTGATCAGGTTCTTTAGGATTCAAGGGGATTCTGCCCAAATATCAATGTTGGATGGATCATTTCAGCACTCTTGTGTGGAAAATTACAAGTTACATTTTAGACCTCAGAATATATTAGGCACTGATCAACTGAATATTCCTAACAGTCCTTATTAATGTGTAACTTAGAAATTTGATGATGAAAATGGGGAATTTTAATCCTTTGGGAGTCTATATGGAAACTGTTCTTAGAGAATGAATGTGTGTGATTCATGTATTTAATAATGTTTTTTTTTAACAAACTGGATATTTCTAGACTGATTTGAGAAACTAAATCAAACCCAATAAGGCTTTTAACATACATTTGCAAATGCAAAATGCATTTTCCCCCCAGACTAATCTGAAAATCCAAATCCAATTGATAGTCTAAATTGAATTGTTCAACTTCAATTTGGACAATCCAGATCAGATCACACCTAGTGATTGTGGATTTCTTTGCTTAAAGAATGCAAAGCAAATTAGCACTAATGCATTGATCGATCAAACCTCATTAAACTGATTCCCCCTTCTCTCTCTCTTCTTTTTAATTGTCTCTCAATTTTCCCATTAAACTCCTTAGGGAATACACTTAGCCACAAATGAAGCCTCTGACTTAAACTGCATGAATCTGTTGTACTGTTCATGTAGAAGGGGAATGACTATGTAGATACATCCAACTGCTTCTGACACACAACATTCTTCAGTATCAAATGTACAGTCTGCAGGTCCAAAGTAGTTTAGCCATATCTGGATGGACCATCTTACATTGAATTTATATTTGAAATTCAGAAGGAAGGTGAAGTTCTCAACCTGTGAAAAATCTAAAGACTTCCAAGAAAAGGCCAAGTTTTGAGGATATATAAATTCTCATGGAAATCATGCTTATCTTAATCAGAGTTGATATTAGGATAACAGAGTTGGAAGGGACCTTAAGGTCTTCTAGTCTAACCCCTGCACAAATAGGAAATCCTATACCATTTCAGGCGAATGTTTGTCTAATATGTTCTTAAAAGCTTTCAGTATTGGAATACCCACAACTTCTAGAGGCAAGCTGCTCCACTGGTTAATTGTTATCACTGTCAGGAAATTTCTCCTTAGTTCTAGGTTGCTTCTCTCCTTGATTAGTTTCTATCCATTGCTTCTTGTCCTGCCTTCTGGTGCTTTGGAAAATAGCCCCCTCCCCATTTTGTGGCAGCTCCTCAAATCTTGGACACTTTATCATGTCACTCCTAGTCTTTCTTTTCACTACACTTATCTCAAACAATCTAAGTCCTAGAACTCACTGTAACTGCATTGCCAAAAAGGCTTTAAGAATTTTTAACTTTATTTTGGGAAGCTTCTTCTCTGGCAACATTGACTTGTTAACTAGGGCATACAAAATCTTTGCCAGACCAATTCTCAAATACAGTTCATCCACCTTGAATTTATATTTTATATCGGACATTCACACAATTCAGTGGGTTCACAGGTATTTCTTGAGGAAAGTACTCCACTCCTCCACTCATAAAATTCCTTATGCCTCCAGGCTCAAAATTTTGGACAGTCTAGAACTGCACTGCCTGCGGTCCAATCTAAGCACAGTTAACAAAATTCTCTGCCATAACTTCTTGACTGTCAACAACTTCTTCAACCTCAATCACAATAATACACAGGCAAACAACTGATACAAACTCAAGGTAAACCACTTCAAACTCGATTGCAGAAAATATGACTTCAGCAACAGAGTGGTCAACTCCTGCAATGCTCTACCGGACTCCATTGTTACAGCCTCAACTCTTAACAGCTTCAACCTCAAATTGTCTACTGTGAACCTCACTCCATTCCTAAGAGGTCCTTAAAGGGGAAGTTCATAAGCGCACCAGCATGCCTACCATCCCTATCTTACTGTTCCCATTTATCTGAATTTACTTCCTTTGTTCTTGTTTATGATCATACTTATTCATGTTATCTTGTACATGTTTGACAAATAAATAAATAAAATAAAGATGAACCCAATTCCTGCAGCTTGATATGTTTTAGGCTCCATCCTCCTAATCTATTTTATTGCTCTTTTCACTTTTGTATTCTTTCCAGAATCTTTACATCTTTTTTTTATAATATGTTGACCAAAACTATATGCAGTATACTACATGTGGTCTTACAAAGGCTTAATAAAGTCGCACTAATACTTCAAGTGATCTTTATTCTATCTCTCTGTTCATGTAGCCTAGGATTGAATTGGCTTTTTTGGCTGCTTCCCCATACTGATGGCTCATATTTAAGTGCTTGTCCATCAGGACTCAAAGATCCTTCTTGCAATTCCTATTATTGAGCCAAGTTTCACCTAATCAGTACCTGTACATTTGGTTTTTCTTGTCTAAGAAAGGTTATGCCCAAGAAACAGAATACCTAAGGACAGTGGTGGGTTTCCAAATTGTTTCCTACCAGTTATATGCATGGTTCTATGCATTCAAGCTTCACAGAGGGCTCAAAGACCAACCTCTGTCAACGCTGGTAAGCTGATCTGTTTTTCAGCTCAGCTGAGGTGCTTTTCCATTTCAGTCTGCTTTTCCATTTGAATCAGCTGAGCTAAAAAAACCAAGGGAATATAGGAGAGGTAAAAGTGGGGGTTGGGTGGGTGAGGCCAACCAAAAGTAGTATTTGCTGGTTCTCCAAACTAGTCAAAATTATACCAGAACTGGTCCAAACCAGCTGAATACCACCTCTGGTTAAGGAGCTATAAAAGTATGGTGTCTCTAATAATCATGGTTCTCACATAGCTTGAGAACAGATGAAGGCTAAGAATAAGTTTCCTGACTGATAGGCCCATGCATAACTGATGGTGCTTTCTCTGTTCAATTCCTGGACTACTTCATCTTTGATGGATGAGTCCAGGAGTATCTATTGACTCCAGCATGCCACTGTTCCTACATTTGGCTCCAGATTAATAAAGATTGTTGTATGATGCATTAGTGCTAACCCAACACATTCAATCCTCCCCATCCCAGATGTTTAAGAACCTTTTGCTTGCCTGTTGTTCATAATGAAAGTAAAGTACAGATTTCTGCAAAACCTTCTGATGAGTTTCTAGCTTGTGATTACAGAGGTGGTGCAGCTGTGCGTTTTGCTGAGGAAATGTAGCACAGCCAGTGATCTGTCATTCATTGCTCTGGTGTTGCTCTGCATTGAGTTGGTTGTAGGTTTCATGAGAAATGAAGCATTTCAAGAACAAGGCAGTCACGCATGCTAGTCTAGGTTTGGCCGAGGAATGACAAGAAAGGGGATTTTGAAGGATTGAGAATCCACACAGATAAAGCAGACAGCACTGATTTTCAGGACAGATAAAAGATTTGGTTCCAGACAACAATATCTGGTCTCATTCAGTTTCTGCAACAATACTTCAAACTTCAGATTATACTATCCAGTATTTCCTGTGGAGGAGAAAGCCACCATTTTTTTTTCTTTTTTGATAAGCTGGGCCCTCTTGCCATCCCAAGATAAGCAAATTACTCACTTGTCTCTCTGCTCCCTAGCATTCCGCTTGACAATGACAATGGCACTGCACCTGTTAGTGTGATGGACAAGTGATTGGCAGCCTGGTATTTGCTGCCTTCTATAAGACATTGGCTATTATTACAATGACGCACAACAACCTGAGAGTCAGCAAATAAGAAAGTTCGGCTCAATGGAAACTTGGAGAACAGAAAAAGCAGGGACAGAGAGCACTCTGCATCCTTCTTTGTTGAAATCCTGTCTGTGATGCACTTGATTTCTCTATTTTTGAAAATCCTCCAGGTTAACTTGAAGTCACCCAAAATTCTTTCCTCTTTCAACTAAATGAAGAATTATTTATTTTATTTTTTATTTATTTTATTTATTTATTTTTGTCAATTGCTTATAAGATAATCAGTATAAGTAAATACATGAATACATGGATACATATAAGAAAAATAAAATAAATAAAAGAAAAGAAACAATAGGACAGGGATGGTAGGCACATTGGTGCGCTTATGCATGCCCCCTATAGACCTCTTAGGAAAGGGGTGACATCAATAGTAGATAGTCTAAGGTTAAAGTTTTTGGGGTTTGGGAAGAAACCACAGAGTCAGATAGAGTATTCCAGACATTGACCACTCTGTGGCTGAAGTCATATTCCTGCAATCAAGTTTGGTGCAGTTAACCTTGAGTTTGTATCTATANGCCCCCTATAGACCTCTTAGGAAAGGGGTGAGGTCAATAGTAGACAATCTAAGGTTAAAGTTTTTGGGGTTTTGGGAACCAGAGTCAGGTAGAGTATTCCAGACATTGACCACTCTGTTGCTGAAGTCATATTTCCTGCAAGAAGGAACACTGTAAATTAAGAGATTGGTTGAGAAGGAAAATCAGAAAAGCAATTCTAAAAAAATGTTTATTCTTCTTCTATATAAGACACTTAAATAATACATGAAAATCATGTCCTTAAACATACTGTTAGATGCTGTAGCCCAAAGAATTCAAAACAATACAGCAATAGCAACAACCAAACCACCACAATTTGATTTTTTTTTAAATTTTTGATTGATTCCATTTCTGTCACCACTGATCCTGGTCAATGCCACTAACATCCAATATTTTTAAAAGCAACAGGTTTCAATTTTCATTTAACAGTATATTTCCCATAGATCAATTAATAAAAGATAGGAGATAGATAGATAGATAGATAGATAGATAGATAGATAGATAGATAGATAGATAGATAGACAGACAGATGTTTGTTTGATAGAGAGAGAGGAATGGAGTGGAGTGGAGGGGAATGGAATAGAATAGAATAGGGTCGGATAGGATAGAATAGGATAGAATGTACAGCAGAGTAGAGTAGAGTAGAATAGTTTTATTTTGCCAAGAGTGGCTTAGAGACACAAGTAATTTATCTCTGGTACAGATGCACCCAGTCAAAACTACAAAATATGTGATCAGATAAAGAATTATTACTTTTTCTTTCTTCTTAGTACCATTCACTTTTTACTACTTAACCATTTGGAAAAGTAAAAAAATGATTTCATTTTTTTGGGGGTGAGCCAAAAATAGTTATATATCTTTTCCTACCTCTTCCTCACCTCCTGCTACTTTTCACCAGTACGTAATGAACGTAGCCTTTTGTAACTAAATGTATGGTTTTGTTAGGAGTGAGATCCTACTAATTTCCAGGAGGATTGTTGTGCCTAATGTGCTGGATTTAAAGCTTTTATATCCAGCATTAACCAATAAATAAGAGGATTACCAAGACCACAAAAGTTCATATTCATTGGGGGAAAGAGGTACAATTGCCTTTTTTCCAACCATCAATTGTTTAGTAAACCACACACCACAATTCTAGCACTTATGTTTGCAGTCCACAAAAGGAAATATTTTTCCCTTTAGCTATATGTCCCATAAAATTACAAATTAAATGCATGTGAGGAGGTCAATTTTCAAACTTTTTAAACCAAACATTTTTGTGGAGGCTTGCCACTTGATGGTTAATAATGAAGTTGACAATACAGTAGATTTATTCAGATTTCCTGTAAGGGGTATTCTGAGCCCATCCTTCTGCTACCAGAAATTAAGCATCAACTGGCAAAAAGGTGTGTAAAGGGAGACACTAAGTAAAGAACAAAGTTCTACTACATCCAATCCTAGCTCAACCAACAAGACATTTTCAAAACAAATCTCCAACACATTGAAACCACTGGGACATTGAAGAACCATTCAACTTTTCTTCAGAGTTGAGAGAGGTTGGATTCACAGACAGGATCAGCCAGACAGATTTCATCTCATCCATTTTGACAACCCTGTCTATGGCTCCTAAAATATTTCAGCCTTTCCTGAAATTCCATAGATACGAGCCATGGTGGCACAGTGGTTAGAATGCAGTACCGCAGGCTATTTCTGCTGACTGCCAGCTGCCTTCAATTTGGCAGTTCAACTCTCATCAGGGTCAAATTCATCCATTCTTCCATCCTTCTGAGGTCAGTAAAATGAGGACCCAGATTGTTGGGGGCAATATGCTGACTCTGTAAACCACTTATAGATAGGGTTATAAAGCACTGTGAAGTGGTATTTAAGTCTAAGTGCTATTGCTACTTCTCAGTGATTTCAGGCCAGGTGAAACTGAATCCAACCTACACTTGGTTAGACTCTTGTATAATCTGTTAAACTTTGGGATCATCTGATAACCAATATGCACAAGTTGTAGGATGACTTGAGAATATTACACATCCCATGGACTGATAAAATAACAAACAAAGAAGTTCTAGATGGCACCTCACCAGAAACATCCCTTGAAGCCAAGCTCACCAACCAGAGGCTGTCATACTTTGGCCATGTCATGAGAGCTGACTCACTCAAAAAAATCAATCATACTGGGAACAATCAGTAGAACAAAGGAGAAAGTTTTGCCCTAGTACCTACTGACTGGACATTATAAAAGATGACATGGGGATAAACATAGCAGAACTGAAGAAGCTGGTGCAAGACAAAGGGTCATAGAGATTGCTGATCCATAGAGCAGCCAAGGATCAGACATGACTGAATGGCTGACAACAACAACATAGGATGACTTATTTTTTAAGGTCTTAAACATAGGATTACTTGGGATGACTCAGCGTAAAATCTTTCTCTTTCTTTCCATCTCCTTTCTAACATCCAGATACAAAATAATAAAGATTAGGATTGTAAACAATGCCACTATAGTGTAACTGAACAATTTGCTTTTGGTGCAGTGTAAATTTAAATTACATGCCCACATGTCCAAGTGTGGGCATGTGTCATATAAGTGTGTTGTGTATGATATGTCTGTATGTTTGTAATATATGTTTTATTTGTATGTGTCTGTGTATTTTTGTTCCTGTTATTATTATTTTTTAATTCACTGGATCCCAACTTCTCCAGAAGCCAAATCAATTTGAAGCTACTCATTCAAAAGCTTCCTAACAGCCAGTTCTAGAATTTGGCATGGCAGATGGTTTGTTCCTCATTTCAGTCAACCGCAGGGAAGAAAACAGCCACAGAGGGAGTTTGAAAAAACTATTGAAAAGAAGCAAATCATCATAACAATGCAATGCATATAACGGAGCAGAGAGACAGTGAGTCTCCTTTATCATGGATAATTATCGCACAGTTTTGAAGAATATTTAGATCTTACTTCAGAAGAGAAAAAAAAACACACACCACTTAGTTCTTTCTCTTATCTGCCACTTATAATAAACTAATAAAATAACGTACGTGCTAATCATTTCTGGCTCTAGGGGACGGTGCTCATCTCTGTTACAAAGCCAAAGAGCCAGCACTGTCTGAAGATGTCTCTGCAGTCATGTGGCTGGCATGACTAAACGCTGAAGGCGCATGGAACCTTCCAACCAAAATGGTTCCTATTTTTCTACTTGCATTTTTACTTTGGAACTGCTAGGTTGACAGAAGCTGGGACAAGTAATGGGAGCTCACTCCATTATGCGGTGCAAGTGATTTGAACTGCTGAACTGCCAACCATTTTAATCGACAAGCTCAGCGTCTTAACCATTGAGCCACCACTTCCCTAATAAACTAATATCAGAAAAGAATCCTTCTTTTATCATTCCTGGATTTCTGGGAATAAAGTTAGAAACAATGGAATTCATGTCTAGGGAGATTCTTGGTCATCCAGATCATGGTTGTCCCAAAGATGCTTTTTTCCAGTCAGAGCTGAAGAAGCTTCTTGAATGAGAAGCAAAATGTCTTCAACGAAAAACCAGAAAGTCCAGTTGCCTCTTGAAAAAAGCACCTTTGGGACAATGGAATTTGCCTGACTCTTTTTTTTTTTTTTTTGGTCTTTCAGAAAGGAAGTCCATCATTTCCAAATGCATCTAACACTTATCCCCACAGGAAAAGAGAGACTGAGAAAATACATTTCTAAGTCTTCCGAAAATACCTACAACTCCCACGTACGTAGCAAGTTTTCACAACTCAAGACTTCAGCCATAGGGATGACATCTCTCTTTGGCATTGGCCACGGCATACAAGGAAAACCTTTATAAGATGTTTTACAGGTGGCATTTTCCATTAGTAAGGCTTTCCAAAATGTTCAAAAGTCTATCTCCAAATTGCTGGAAGTGCAAAGAAGCACATTTTTTCACCTGTGGTGGACCTGCAATGTTGCAAAAAAGTTTTGGAGACTGATCCAGACATAGGTGGAACAAATGGTAGGAGAGTGTATTCCATTTAAGCCAGAATTTTTTCTTCTAGGAATAATACCAAAAGGATATAGGAAGAATTTAATTTATCTAATAGAACATGTGTTGACGGTGGCTAGAATAATATATGTGCAATACTGGAAGAAGGAAAGCACACTGCCAGAAACAGAGATAAGGAAAATTATGGCCTGTGCAGAATTGGGCAGGTTTACCCTAGAATTAAAAAACAAGGGGGAATCTGAGTACTATGAAATGTGGAATAAATTCTATCAGTGATTGCATAGAAGGCAAGGTCGGAACATAAGTAGCTATGATGATTAGAATAAATAGTAAACAATGTATCAAACAAGAGGATTATAAATGGCGAAGTAACATTTATATATGTAAAACAATTGTAATGCCAGAATGGCTGCACCGTGTTGCATTCTTATAATTAAAATTAAAATAAATAAATAAAAAATACAGAGAAGAAGGACTTCATCCAAAAGATGGTTCTCATGTTCCTTTTCATAATCATGTTTATATAAATTCACCCATTCAAGGGTATGAAATACAAGAGAGAAAATGTAACCAACAATTACTTACTATTTGGTACTATCAATTCTCTGGCTGGGATGCCAAATATGTCAGCTCCTCCTTTGGAATTTTGGAGAATAGTAAGAAAGGGTAAGAGGATTAGATAGAAAGGCAAATTCCAGATTAAATGAAAATGAAGAGCCAGGTTTATAGTCAATCAAAGAGAATACACTAAATGAATAAATTAAAGACATCCAAAGCTGCAAATAAGGTTGCTAGTGTTGTGACATGTTTAAGGGTCAAACATCATTGGTAGCTGAACTGAATTTAGTGACCTTTCTAGAAATCTCATTTTGCCTTCTCAGTTAAGAGAAAGACAGATGTTACATGTTACTTAAGGCAGAATTGCTCGCAAGGATGGAAATTATATAACACCAATTACAATAAAATATACACAAATATACACTGTATTTTCCCCGAAAATAAGACCCCGTCTTATATTTTTTTTCCACCAAAAAAGGCACCAGGTCTTATTTTCAGGGTGTGTAATACACTGACTCACCTCACTTGCATATGTCTCCCCCAGCCTCTTTTTCGCTATCAGAGAAATGGGCTGAAGTGTGCAAGGCCTGGATGAAACTATTCAAAGATAAGTAATAGGGCAGTTCTATCTCCCACCCCACCCCCCAGCCTAATTTTTACTCATGCACCATGGAATGGGTGGGGTCTTAATTAGGGCTTATTTGGGGGGTAGGGTTTATATTGAACACGTGTAAAAATCAAGGACTTACTTTCTGAGTAGGTTGTATTTTCGGAGAAACAGAGTACGTACATGAATGAGAAATCCTTCTTAACATAAATATTATTATGGTTGCTAATTGCTTTATGTGCTTCTGCTTTCTCTCTGATCTGTTTACCTCTTGCTACTTCATTCTGTCAGTGAGGAAGAGGAGGATGAAAAAGAGAGGAATACTCTCCCCTCTGAATTACTGTGATTATGAATTAATACAGGCATTATTAGGTCAGCTTGCCAAAGTGGATTAAAAAAAAAAAAGCGCAAAACAACCCATGACACCAATTCCCTTTCCCCACAAACACTCCCAAAAGCAAGGGGATGTTCATTTTTGCATATTAAATCAACTTTCCAGCAAAGAATATGGCAAAACATGACATCAAGAAAGCCTCTCCATTGAACTAGGAAAAGAATACCGACTAGTAATTGTCATAAAAAAAACATCTTCCAAACATATCTACCCCATTCAGAATTTAGGTTATGTTTAGATCATTATGGATATTATGTCAAGTATCTAGTCATTCAACTCAATCTATGTCTTGTCAGAGGAATTGAGGTAAATCGTTGAGCTGATAAACCATAAAATTGTAAGGCCAAATCAATATTTTATGATGGCATAAAATCATCTTGTATTGGGAGCTGCCAATTACAGCCAAATTTTTAGGTGCAAAGCCACCTGCAAGTCTCTATGGAGATAGGATCAGAATTCAATCTCAGCAGAGAATTGGAAACAGTCTTCAAAATTTAGTTTAGATAGCTTTATATAACACAATAGTAACAACTCTGGCCAGCATGAAACAAATCCCTGATGATCTTGGCTCTAAATATTTTCTTTGTGGATGAAATTATTGTTGATTGAATGAGTAGAGTATGGGATTGTTTTGTGAGTCCTAGTAGTGATGATCCCTTTGTTACATGTGACATGATTTAGCTTTAAGAAAAGATAGCAGAAGAGGGACATGGATGAAATGGACAGGACAAGAAGCAAAGGGTAAAAAATAATCAAGGAGAGAACCAATCTAGACCTAAGGAGAAATTTCCTGACAGTTAGAACAATTAATCAGTAGATGAACATGGCTCTGGAAGTTGTGGGTGTTCCAAAACTGAAGGTTTTTGAGAACATATTAGACAACCATTTGTCTGAAATGGTATAAGGTTTCCTGCTTGAGCAGGGGTTGGATTAGAAGATCTCAAAGGTCCCTTCCAACTCTGTTCTTCTAAAATCTACAAAATCATGCAAAAATACTAGGAATGATTCTGTTGTTTTGAAATAATGTATAATAGCTAAAATAAAGGACTCCTTCACACATTCAATTAACAAAGATGCTGAACTAGGACAATCTTTGGTCCAATGCAATTGGGTTGTTCTTATATTCTACCATACAATAATGCATTGTGAAAAGAAGCAAGCACGGTTCACAATTCCTTTTAATCTATTTCACATTAAATGACAAAAACAAAAACACATCAAAAGACCTGCAAAATCAATCAATCAACAGGATTGCCCTTAATTCATACCCCACTTAATGCTATATTAATAAATTAATGGCTAAGCTGTTGAAGACATGTCCACTCCTATGCTGAGGATTATTTTATGGTTTGTCAGGAAAAAAAAAATCCTGCAAATGAAACTTATAGGAGTAAACCAGTGAGTACATGAAATGGATTGAAAAGAGAAAGAAAAATCAGAAAAGCAGCCAGGTATGAAAAACTCTCCCTCATATCTATGTCAATCAGTTTCTTGAATCTCAAGAAACCTCAAGCATATTCTTGGGGTGGTGCAGAAAGAATTTAAAAAGATTGTGCAAACTGAAAAATCAAAAGCATGTAAACTCTAAACTAATGCATGAAAGAACTTTCCGTCTCATGCCCCATTACAATGGTTCATATTACCTTCTGCTATCCAAGAGTGAAATGTGCTTATAGCCTGTTATCTATCAATCCTGACCATGTTCTCTGATCATCAAACCTCTCCTGTAGAAATTTGTTTCCAACTTTTCTGTGATTGAATCCGGAGCTATAAAAGCTGGTGGATGCATTGTCGTCAGTAAAGGTTGGTCTACTAACCTACTTTTGTCTCTTATTTTGTCATCAGATGCTTGCACATAGCCCAACCTATACACTTCCACACAGTTCCTTCAGAGATAATGAATAGAGCTACTGAACCAGAAGAAATCAGACGCCTTTGAAAACAGAGTGCCAAGCCTGTCTGTTTTGAAAGGATAAAGGACTGTGAAATTTGATAGACAGACACAGAGAGATAGGAGCGGGAAGTTCTATTCTTTTCCATTTTTCCCCAGCTTCCCTTTCCTCTCAAATGATTTAACTGGTCTGTCACTCTCAACCAAGTTTAAGATCAAGACTCATTTGCTTGGTCTCGAGATGGGGATCACTGAGAATGAAGCAAAGTTGTGCCTGCAAAAACCAATCCGAACCTGGAAAATGTTGACCTTATTCATGTGCTTAACTCTCTCCTGCACATAAAGATGGACAGCATAAAATATATGAGAGAATGATGCTAAATATTTTGGCTACATATTTCCTTCTGAGGTATCATAGGTTGCAAAAAAAGTGTTTGGTTCAAACTCATGCAGAGAGCTCCATGGTTGACACTGCACACTTGATGTTTCTAACCTTGGCTGATTTTGAAATGTGATTTCATTTCTAATTTCCTCATTTTAAGCAAGGCATGGATGGCATATTCCCAGGAATGCCGTAACGGTAGGTAGACTAAGCACTTAAGAAGCAGCAGCCATGCCAAAGGTCTTCATAATGCTGCCAAGAAAACAATAATGGGCATTCTTTGTGGTCAACCCAAAGTCAGCACAACACACATTACCAACACGATGGCATTGAACCAACGATCTTAGTCTGAAGGTGTGATTAAATTTTACATATTAGGTCTTGCATTATAAGTATAATGCCATAGGAGCTGTCCAACAAAATGCTGCCCTAAGTTGAACACTTTTGCACAGCGTGAATCTACTTCTTCCTTTTTGCTGTTTCACTCAGACAGTGACTAAATGCTTGAACAGATGGAATATTGGCAGACTATTAAAAATAAGAAAAAAGAGAGCAAAAAGAAAGAAATATAGAGTTCTGACAATATTAAATGACAGATTGGATTCTGTATCAAACTGAAGGTAGATTTTTCTAGACTGAAAGATAACTTCATCTGTGTTTCATAATAATTCTGCAGGGAAACATGAAGGGAACACAGGTGAGAGCCCAAATATGAGTACATATTATATAACAACTGAAAAAAAAGGGGGGGAAATCAGTGTATTGTTCCATGTAAAAATGAAATATTGGCAAGGGTGGGATTCTTTTGGTTTGGACCAGTTCAGGCAAACTGGTAGTTCTGGTGATAATTTGGCCCTGCTTACCAACCCCTGCCCTTTTCCTGTCCTTTATTTCCATATTTTTGAGCACAGCTGATTCGCTTAGCAGAATGGTTTGCCATGCATCAGCTATTTTACTCACTGGGGCTTCAGCAGAAGGTAAGTATTACAGCTAAAAATTCTCTTTTTAAAATGATGTGCACACGTGCGAAGCACGCATTTGATGTCCGCGCTCACGCTCACTGAATCTGTTGTTGCACCAGTTGAATTGCACCACTCAGTACAGGTAGTCCTTGACTTATGGCTACAATTGAGGCCAAAATGTGCGATGCTAAGCAGATCAGTTGTTGAAAAAAAAACTTTTGTCCCATTTTAGGACCCTCCAATGGTTGTTAAATGAATCACTGCAGCTGTTAAATTAGCAACATGGAGGTTAAGTGAATCTAGATTCCCCATTGACTTTGCTTGTCAGAAAGTGATAAAAGGTGGTCACATGACCTGGGACTTGGCTGCAGCTATCATAAATTTTACCAATTGCCAAGCATCCAAATTTTGATCATGTGACCACGGGGATGTTGCAAGGGTTGTAAGCATGAAAAACAGTCATAAGTCATTTTTTTCAGAGTCATTTTTTATAATTTTGTCACTAAATAGTAAGTAAGCAAAAGACTGTAAGTTAAGGACTACCCATAATGCTATTTCTGGGAAAAATAGGCAGGATGCTTTCTGAATGATTGTCTTCAAACAATAGCAGTGTCTACCAGCATCTGGAATGGTACACTAGGTTTATGTTTTGTGCTATCATCTCACTGATTTCTTATAATTGTAATTGAGCTGATTTTGTCAAATCCCTAGAGTGCAAAGACGATGAGGCATAAAAAAAGAACAAAATAAGTCAATAATTAACTTGCATTATTAGTGCATGATTATAATTAAAAGTCAATAATTAGGCATGGCTACTAGGGCCCTTTTCCCCACAGTGATTTGAAGTGCTATCTCTGTATGTGCCCGTCTCTGTATGTTTGTCTGTATGTTTTTGTGTATCTGTCAAAATATTTGCCCCATGGTGGCAATGGAAAATGAAAGTAACAAAAGCCAACTGCTGTTCTGCCAACAAGAACATAATCATCGACAGGAAAACAATGGAGATAAATAAAAAACACAAGCTGTCTGCATTTACCCAGTGGGCCATGTTACCAAATGCCAACTGCAACTCAATAAATCAGTCAGAATAGAGCTGGAAGGGATCTTGGAGGTCTTCTAGTCCAACTCCCTGTATCATTTCAGACAAATGACTCTCCAGTCTCTTTGTAAAATCCTCCAGTGATGAAACAGCCACAACCTCTGATGACAAACTGTTCCACTGGTTAATTTTCCCCACTGTTAGGAAGTGTAAATCTTCTTAAATCCAGGTCACTTCTCACCTTGATTAGTTTCTATCCATTCTTTCTTGTCCTGCCCTCTGGTGCTTTGGATAATAAGTTGACCCCCTCTTCTTTGTGTCAACCCCTCAAATATTAGAATACTGATGTCTTGTTCCTTCCTTTCTCTAGACTAGTCAAACCCAACTGTTCTTCATATGTTTTAGCCTCCAGGCCTTTAATCATCTTAATTGTTCTTTGCACTTTTTCCAAAGACTCAACATCTTTTTTGTAATATGGTGACCAAAACTGGATGTGGTATTCCAGGTGTGGCCTTACTAAGGCTTTATAAAGTGGTACGTCTGAAACTTCCTTCTGATTAAGTTCCTCTGTGACCAGCTTATTAAATCCACATAAAACACAAGGTTGACTTCTGCAATCAATACAATGCATATGTTCTAGTCATTCAGATAACCTTTTTTCTTGAAAAATCATTAACATTATTGAATCAAAAAACTGTTAAGTTCCTTGGGAAGTTTATTTTTTTAAGACAGTCACATCCTTCCTTCTTCCCTTTCCAATGGCCAGTGGAAAATTAAATGATAATGGAAAAATGGGGAGGAGGAGGAGAGGAGGAGGAGATTTTACTCTTGCTTTATGTTCTAATCAGTAAAGAATGTACCATGGTCCAGAATAAATGCTTATGATGGTATTCCAAGATCTTATTCATAGCAATAAATGGCCATCACATTTGTACTTTATCTATGTTCCTTCCCTTCTCAATAGGGTTGAAACAATTTTTAGCTAGTCATTTAGGTGATGGTAACACCTGTGTTTTGTGTATATATTATACCTGTGTATAATGCTTAAGATACTGGATAGAATTAGATACTGTGTAAGACTAATTTCTCCAGGAACTAAAGCAACTAAACTAAATATGTGTAGCTTTAGAGTTTTATCCTCAATTCAACAATTCTGTATGGAAGGTTGGGCTGAGATGGGGTAACTATCTCAGTGTAATTCAGGAATGGTAACTCTACTCAGAGTATGGTAGGTTTGATGCAAGGTCTCCCTGAACCTGGTCCAAATATCTTAAACCCTACAATATGTTGGCTGTACCTTGTTCTCCTTGTGGAACCAATTATTCTGGATGCAGACATATATTATAAAAATATAAAGACATAATTGTGAAGACAGCTGATATACATGGCTTCACATGGAAAACACATTGCACGGAATAACTTTAATTTCTGGACATGAAGGTACTTAGGCAGCCTGGGAACTATCTATAGAAAATAAAACGCAGCAGAACAGACAAAGAATTCAGTACATTTATAGAAAGTTTGGGGGTAGGTCAAATGTAAGTAATAGGCAATTGCAGATAATTTTTGTTCACTACATGATCTATTAAAAGTGATCATATTCTACAGTTGACTGTATATTAAATGCTAAAGATGCAATATTTTCTGCAAAGTAGAATTTAGGGATGAAGTGAATCCATATTTACATGGGAAAAAAGACTCCTCAGATTTCAACTAGATAATCCTAATGGACTAAGATTATTATTGATTGCCATAATTAAAATGCCAGGGAGCAAGGCAATTGCATTCTAACCCAATATTTCCACTCTTTAAATGAATAACTCTACGAAGCAATGAAAACATTATTTTCTCAGATTAACTGTCCATAATGTGGCAACATAAAATACTTCTTTGAAATGTGTTAGTGGAAAACAAAGTCATGTTGATTCCAAGATCACACTTCTTTTCTGAAAACAGTTCAAGTTCAGCTAAAGTCATCAAAAAGTGAAAACAAAGCAAACAAAACAAAGAGTCTAAAAATCACTTTTACCACCACAGCAATGCTTATGTTTTTAGGGAGAAGTCTCAACACCAAACAGGTAAAGGGAAATACTGCTATATATTGGGTTCAACAAGTTTCTTGATCGTTTCATGGACTTGCAGTTCTCCTGACATTCTTATGGAAAGGATTCTAATCCCAATGAGCCAAGCCTCTTTAATAAGAAAGAAGTTCTGGCAACCTGTGAGCCATGGTGGTTAGAGTGCAGTAGTGCAGGCTACCTATGCTGAATGCCAGCTGACTGCAATTTGGCAGTTTGAATTTCACCAGACTCGAGGTTAACTCATCCTTCCATCTTTCCAGGGTGGATAAAATGAGGGCCCAGATTGTTGGGGTCAATAGGCTGACGCTGTAAACTGCTTAGTGAGGGCTGTAAAGCATTGTGAAGTGGTATATAAGGCTAAGGGCTATTGCTAAGTGCTATTTCAGAGATTCACCTTTTTGGCTTCCCATCACCATCTCAACTCCTGACATCCTGCTTTTGTATTCAGACTAAGGTGGAAGAAATCAGGAGCTAGGATAGGGTTCAAAAGCACTACAAGTTTATGCCATGCCACCTATATACAGGAATTTGATCTATTAACAGTCAAAGCATGTTGGTCAATGGACTTCAATGGACTCTTTGAGTCAATGGACTTCAAAGAGAGGATGGATCTCTTACGTAAGAGAGGCATAGAGACTCCAAACTGATGATGCATTTAATATGACTTTGAGCTCAGCCTGGTGATCGTCTACAGCTACCCCAGGTGAAGTGTGACATAGGCAGCAATTTCCAGATCTCTGTTATGCATTATGTACAATGGGAAATTCAAAAATTTTTACTACCAGTTCTATGGACATGGCTTAGTGGGCGTAGCAGGGAAAGGATACTGTAAAATCTCCAGTCAGAGGTGGTAATGGTCGGTTCTCCAAACTGCTCAACATTTCTAATACTGGTTCTCCAGAACTGATCAGAACTTGCTGAATACCACCTCTGATTCTATAACAACACTAGAAGAAATGTCCCAAAAGTGCTTCTGGGGGAGGCAACTGGACTTTCTTGCTTTTTTCTTTGAAGATGTTTCACTTCTCATCCAAGAAGCTTCTTCACTTGTGATTGGATGGTGGGGAATGGAAGGATCCAGTCAGAGATGAAAAAACTTCTTGGATGAGAAGTGAAATGCCTTTTAAAAAAAACAAAAAAACAAGGAAGTCCAGTTGCCTTGTGAAAAGGCACCTTTGGGACAACCATGACCTGGATGACTGAGAATCTCCACAGACTTTTAATTGGAAGAAATGCAAGATCTGTAGAAGGTTCTCCATCAGGATTCCTTCTAGATGTGGACTAGGAGGGGCAGTGATGATGAAACCATGGCTGAGAGCAGGTATGGGAGCTCATGCCTAGCTGGAATGTGTATTCATCAACAGGTCCTGTTTCTTTTATTATTATTATTTCTTAGCAGGTTGCAAGGCTATCAACTTTCACATTATTATTTTTTTTCTGACAGAGAATAATGATAGATACAATCAAAAGGTGTTTTTTCAAAAAAAGCAAAAGAAAAGAAAAAAGGCCTTCTGTGATATTTGGCATAACAAAAAAATGAAATAATATCAACTTTGGAAATTGAACCTGAAAGATTATTCTGCCATCTCCACACAGACATAACTCCCCATCGCTCTCTCATCTCACCTGAAATGAGCCATTCGGTGGTGCTTTAATCAATTTCCTCATTGGGCTGAAAACAAGTTAGCTGTTCAGACTGGCAGAGATTTAAACAGGCATTGTATGTTTTTCACAAGAGCACAGTATGCTGAGTAAATCAGAGCAGAATTCTTTTGAAACTATTGACCTAGAAGGAAATCTTTTTTACTGTCCATAAAGTGTAGTATATGAGCCTTGCATTGATTTTTTTAACACAAAGAAAGAAATCACCTTGAACAAATTTAGCTACAAGCAATTTTTTCCCCAAAAAAATGGATACAGGAGTAAAGCCAGGATCAACAGAAAGAAACATAAATCAGAAGGATAAGTATTGGAGACCAACATAGTTAACCCTTGTTTCAATATCTCTGCTAGAATCTGCTTTCAATTCAGGTATCAATGTGGTTTTACTCTGAACTTTTCCAAGACTTCTTTTATTTATGTCATTATTTTTTTTTGTCTTTTTATCTGCCTTAAATCCAGCCTTGTGGAATGAAGATCAAGTGAGGTAGTAATATCACTCTATAAAATAAGACCACTTTATAGTAAGACCACACCTAGAGTATTGCATCTAGTTTTGGTCACCATACTACAAGAAAAGATGTTGAGTCTCTAGAAAGAATGCAAAGAAGAGCAACAAAGATGATTAGGGGACTGGAGGCTAAAACATATAATGAATGGTTACAGGAACTTTGCACAACTAGTCTGGTGAAGAGAAGGACCAGGGGAGACATTATAGCAGTCTTCCAATATTTGAGTAGCTGCCACAGAGAGGAGGTGGTCAAGCTATTTTCAAAAGCACCCAAAAGTCAGACAAAGAATAGTGGATGGAAACTGGTCAAGGAGAGCTTCAACCGAGAAATAAGGAGAAATTCTTTGACAGTGAACAATCAAATAATGGAACAGAAGTTGTCTTTGGAAGTTGTGGTAGCTTCATCACTGGAGGTTTTCAAGAAGAGGCTGGGATGCCATTTGTCAGAAATGGTGTAGGATCTCCGGCTTAGATGGAGGTTGGACTAGATGACCTACAAGGTCCCTTCCAACTCTGTTAATCTGTAATCTGAACTCAGGTTCATGATCAGTTCTAAGTTATCATCATATATTGTTCTGTTTCCATAGACTCCACTTCCTACTTATTTTAAAATATGTATCAACAAAACCTGAATTCCCTTATTCTGCTCTTTTCTCAGGGTAGATGGGAGGAATCTCTCATAAAAGGGGAAAATGTGTCAAAAGATCAAAGAGTACGGTACACATAACTTAAACAAGCAATGAATGTATTAAGTTAAGATATCCAGTCTTTAAACAATTACCTACAGAATATCAGACTAACAGTGTTGGGAGAAATCTGGGAAGTCTTCTAGTTCAACCTCCTGCTCAAGTAGATAACAGATAATCAGAGTTGGAAGGGACCTTGTAGGTCATCTGGTCCAACCCCCTGCACAAGCGGGAGACCCTACACCATTTCTGACAAATGTAAGTCCAATCTCTTCTTGAAGGTCTCAAGTGATGAAGCTCCCACAACTTCCAAGGGCAAGCTGTTCCATTAGTTGACTGTAAGCAAGAAACCCTATACTATTTCAGACAAATGATTGTTCCATCTCTTCTTAAAAACCTCCAGTGTTCTGGAAGCAAGCTGTTCTGCTGATTAATTGTTTAAAAAAAAATGAGAAAAATGTGGGAAAAGATCCAAGAGTACATTGTACATAACTTAAACAAGCAACAAAACTGGGATCTGAATCAAATTAAGATATCCGGTCTTTAAACTAACCATGTTGGCACAATGGTTAGTGTGCAGTACTGCAGGCTACTTCTGCTGATTGCCAGCAGCCTGCAATTTGGCAGTTTGAATCTCACCAGGCTCAAGGTTGATTCAGCCTTACATCCTTCCAAAGTAGGTAAAATGAGGGCCCAGATTATTGGGAGCCATAGACTGATTCTGTAAACCACTTAGAGTAAAGCAATGTGGAACATTATATAAGTCTAAGTGCTGCTGCTATTGCTATTCACAGAATAACAAACTAACAAAGTTAGAAAGGACTTTGGAAGTCTTCTAGTCCAACCCCTTGCTCAAGAAGGAAAATCAAAACAGGTTAAACATTCTAGTTTAATGTTCCTTCAAATATTATCATCAACTTTTGATGTTTATTTTTGTTGTGATGATTGATGATTGATATGATCGCCAACATTTAACTCAATTTCCCCTATCTATGTTTGTCTTCCATTCCCAAGGACATTGAAGAATAAAAGGGAGGTCAGTGGGAAATTCCGTTTGAGATGACCATTCCATCTGGATTTCCATTAAATAAGGAGCAATTCTACCAGAAGGACGAAAACATTTTGCAAGAAAGCAAAAGCAATCAGGCCTATCCCATTTCCAAAAAATAATTTCAGGCAAAATTGGACAGCTAGTATGATTTAGACATCATTTGTGCCCTTAAAAACTCATTATTTAGCCTGGAGATTCTTGGTGAAGCCATTGAAAGTGCTTAAAAATTAAGGGAGAGAACCTCTAAACCTTTCATGTTTTCAAAGAAAAATCATGAGAACAGAGAGCCTGAAGGCACAAACAATTGGACATTGGCAAAACTAACTTCTGGTGCTTGTAATGCAACTGGCTCTACCCAGTTTGAATATATCATAAGCTGTCCAGTTCCAGAAACTTTCAGAGAATGCAATAAACTGATAACTGAAAGCAATAGCTATGGCTCACTGCTGTTTAAATAAATCCTTGTCATGAAATTTAATACATTCTGATCCTGTAAGAGGAACATTTTAGGAATATCTTTCACCTGTCTGTTGTTTTTAAGAGGATGTTATATAACCTGATTTTTGTCTTATCCAGCCAGATGGCCTTTATAAAGAAAGACTCGGTGGGGGTGGGGGAATGTGTTTGGTTCATGTTTTTTTCCTATTTTAATAAACACAAACATAGTATGTACTTTGCAAGTGAACGCACACAGCAGAATACAATTAGCTTTCTATTTTTACACATCTCTGAGTCTCGCAATGCAAAAATTAAATGCCCAACATGTATATGTTACAGAAACTAAGCAGAAAAAGAAAATGTATCTCAAGAAATTGCTTACAACAATCCATCTGCTGCAGAATAGAATGTTTGGGTATGTGTGTGAAAAATAATGTGTACAAATATGCAAATATTTTCACATGGACTTCCAAAACTGTTGCAGGAATGAATTTATGCTGTGAATTAGACAGAGGTAGTATTCAGCAGGTTCTGACCAGTTCTGGAGAACTGGTAGTGGGAATTTTGAGTGGTTCGGAGAACCAGCAAATACCACCACTGATTGGAGATTTCATAGTATTCTTCCCCTGCCACGTCCACCGAGCCACGCCCACAGAACTGGAAGTAAAAAAACATTGAATCCCACCACTGGAATTAGAGGAAAGGAATTCCAGATTAATTCATCATTATTTGTTAATTCCGTCCTACCAGCAAAGAACTAAATTCTGAATATATTTTGTAGTACAAACTGATTATTTTTTCCTCTTATCTGACCCACTCTAATATTTATCCTTCTATTTTTTGCATCCTTTCTTTTCCATTGTTAATTGTCTTGCATCAGAAGATGGACAACTCTAAAGGGTCTATCCCCATGATGCTGAACATATGGCATGTGTGCCGGAAGTGGCGTGCAGAGCCATTTCTGCCAGCACACCAGAGGTCACCTGGAAGAGCCCCACTGCGCAGGCACACACATGCCACGGCCTGACAGCTGATTGCATGGGGCACGGGAGATGTACTTGCATGCACAGAGATGCATGGTGCATGGGGGGGTCTCGCATGCACATGTGCAGAGACGCATTGCCTTCTGGGTGCTGGTACGCGAGCATGCACATGCATGCAATTTTTGGCACAGGAACCCAAAAAGGTTAGCCACCACTGGTCTATCCTCACAAAAGCTGTTTCCCTTATTTAATCTGAACATTTGCAATAGAATTCAATTTAGGATCAGAGGCTGATCCTTTAATGCAGGTAAATATATACCGAAACTTATTCTCAATCTGATTCATTAGGGCTGTCAAGAAAATTTCCAATCCCTTTTATACAAAATGCTATGGAATACAAAGGCTGGGGAAATAGCTTGCAAAAATCTGTCATGACATGAGAACCCCTCCACAGCTGGATCTCAACCAGATTAAGTCCAATCCTAGCGTGATTTTCAAATAAATCAGCAACTTTATTTTTCTTTTCAAATGGAAACCCCAGTTGGCTCTTAAATTACTGTCATACTTATGTATCCTGCCACCTGACAAACTGCAAAGTCAAACTGGACATCCAATATGCAAACTTAATTCTTTGGGTGGCTTGGCAGTCTTTAGTGGAGCAACACAAAATCTATCCAACTTTTAACAATATGCTGGAACACTTTAATATTTGGTAGAGATTCAGAGGGAACCATAGTTTTGATGATGCAGATTTTCCAGCAAGGTTACATCTACACTGATTAATCCTGATCTACATTTGAGTTTTCAAACACTACAGGTATATTTTTCAGGCTCCCAATCCACAAAAGAACTGCATAAAAATAAAGGAGGGGGTCTCATTGCAGCAAATTCTTCTATCAACGTGTTTCTCTGAGTAGAAGACTGCCTTTAGTATGCTGTATCCTTACCACCTGTCTGCCTTGATAATCTTAGCAGCACAATCTGTATCTGTCATCAAAATATGTTTACTTCACAACATCAAGTGTTCTTGCAACTATTTCCTCTTTAAGAGCCAAGAATCTATACAGAAAAAAAAAAAACACTTATTTACAGAGTGAACCTTGCTATGCTCAGGTCGGACACTGTCTGAGGTCTCCTAAACTCTTCCATCAACAGAGCAAAAACAAGTGAATTGCTAATTTTTGGCCACTGTGGTCCTGCCTAGTTCTGAGGATCACAAAGAGAAATTTGGAGCTTTGATTAGAAAATATAATAAAAAGACCCCTCATGACAGAATGAACTAATGATTTCATGAACATGAAGCACAATAACACATGGGCAAACAATAAACAACAAACTCAAAGTAAACCGCTCCAATCTCAATTGCAGAAAATACGACTTCAGCAACAGAGTGATCAATGCCTGGAACTCACTACCTGACTCTGTTCTTACATCCTCAAACCCCCAAAACTTTAACCTTAAACTGTCTACCGTTGTTCTGACCCAAACCCTTTTTCAACAAGACAAACAATAACCAAAGGAAACAGAAGCCTTTTAATGAGTCTTACGAATCTCCGGATAAAAGGCTGCTGCAAACTCATTAACTTTGAGAAGCACAACCTTGCCAAAACTGTGCAAGACTGCCAAGAATCACAGATAAAAAATGTTTCACAACACAACAGTCTTCAAATACCAATGTCCACGAGGCTGAGTTTCAAAACGTCTTTGCTTCCTGCAGAGAACATTCGCTTCACAGCTGGCTTTTATCTTCTTGAAGGAGGGGCCATTACCTTGCAACCTTACTCCCATGCTGTTGCAGCTGCTTTTTACAGCGAGCAATCCTGTGTGCACGTGCACTTGGCACAGGCTCCTCAGGAACCTCCTCATCACTGCTGCCAGCCCCCACAATCTCTGAAGGCAGCAGTCCACTCCTTAATGGTCCAAGCTCCTCATCTGAGTCCTCACTCTCCTCAGCTGTCTGTACCTGCTGCCGGCTAACCACAACAACTGTAGACCTCACTGCATCCCTAAGAGGTCTGTAAGGGGGCATACATAAGAGCACCAGCGTGCCTTCCATCCCAGTCCTACTGTTCCCATTTATTCATACTCATTTATTATGTATATACTTATACCTGTTCATACATATATATTTATATGTTATGTTCATACTTATATTTGTTTTCTCATATATGCTTGACAAACTAAACTAAAAAAAAAAAAAGGTCCATGGAATTATTTTATGGCGGTATGGAAGTGCTTTGACTTTGCCTTCTTCCAAGATGTGTAATGTTGTTGGTTATACTATCATCAACAACAGCCCAATGAATCCACTGTGGGATGAAGGCATCCTTTTTAAACTACCATGCTGTTTTAGTAAAGGATGGTAGATGTTTTCATTTGAGAGAGAGTGATGGGCCAAGGAAGGAGAAGAACCTGGCTTTCTATTTACCTGATCCAGCCTCATAACCATTATACTACACAAGGTTTCTTTTTGACAGAATATGTATGCTATAATGTGCAACATAATAGATGATACATGGAAAATAGATGATAGATTCCAAATACAATAGAGATAGATAGACAGAGAGAGATAGAGAAATATACAGGAAATAGATGGAAGAGAGAGAGAGAGAGAGAGGGAGGGAGGGAGGGAGGGAGAGGGAGAGAGAATGGATAAATGAAACATGCATGGATGGATGGATGAACAGGCAAGCAGACAGGTGGGCAGGCAGGTGGACAGGCAGATGGGTAGGCAGACAGACAGTTTATAGGTAAAGACCATACTTAAGACATGGTCTAACATGGTCCAACACATGTGTGGAAAAGAAGGCATCAGTTACCATATTCCAGCTGCCATTAATTATGGATTATCAATTCTGACTAACTTCAGAAGGCTCACCTCTCGGATGAGTTAGCATTTATGATTTCAGTCCCAGTTACTGTACTTCTAGATGAAGAAATCTTTGCTTTTTTTTTCCTTCTTTTTTTTTCTAAGTAGGTTTTATTTAAGCCTATCTGGGTTTAGCTATGATTGTATATTTATGTTCATTGTAGGCTAATTGGGATGTTTTAGTTTGTGGGATCTGGGGATTTCATCAACACTGGCTTTCTTTCTACCTTAAGACAATGCCTTCCATTAAAGGAATTTGGAATTAGTTTAAACTGATTTAATTAATTAGCAGCATGAAAGGTTTATTTGCTCTTAGAGACCCAGCTTGAATAATATCTGTTTTATATCCGCTTCCATGTTGCATAGTGTGTGCATAGTACACAGCATTTTCTATTGTGGCTGCTTGTTTGACAACAACCTTGTGATGTTTGCTTTCTTAGGATTGCTATTGGGGTCACTTAAAGAGGCTTTCCTACAGAAACTTTATTTTTTCACTTAAACTTTTAAAAACTGTTTGATATTAACTCTCCTCCGAGTCTTTGCTTCACTGTAATTTAATAATTTAAGTAATTTAAAAATAATTCAACGCATTTGAGCTTCTCTAAAGAGACATTAGAAATAGTGATAGCAATAGTACTTATATATGGATTCATAGTGTTTGACAATCCTTTCTAACTGGTTCACAGAGTTTTGCCCCCAACAATCTGCATCCTCATTTTACCCACCTCTGAAGGATGGAAGGCTGAGTCAATAGCAATAGCACTTAGACTTATATAGTGCTTTATATCCCTCTCTAAGTGGTTTACAGAATCAATATATTGCCCCCCCCCCAAATCTGGGTCCTCATTTTATTGACTTCAGAAGGATGGAAGGCTGTGTCAACCTTGAGCAGGTCTGGATCTAACTGACCAATTTCTGACAGTCGGCATCGAGTAAAATTAGCTGCAATACTGCATTCAAACCACTGTGCCACCATGGCTCTGGAAATGTGTTCAACTTTTAAAAATAAATAAATAAAAACATACCCACACATGCACATACAGAGAGAGAGAGAGAGAGAGAGAGAGAAGGAGGGGGGCAGGCTCACACACACATATTTCCTTCCGATTAAACACTGACAGCAATTGACTTTTTTTGCTATGCTGCTGTGCGCTTACTCATCATTTCACAGCTGAAAATCCCACTAATGATGATTCAGTTTGACCAGTCCATCACATCACGGTGAAAAATAAGTACTTTGAGTTTTACAGTCCCAAAACTTGCAAAATAGAGTATGTAATCAAAGCAGAACACTGACATTTTCTCAGTGTTCTGCTCTGTAGCCATACCTTATCATTCACAGCAATATCCCTCCTAGGCTTCTACTCATGGATGAAGGGAAGAACAGATTGCTTCAACAAGCCATGCATTGACTAAATCTCTCTCTCTCTCTCTCTGAGAGAGAGTGTGTGTGTGTGTGTGTGTGTGTGTGTGACACACACCATACCATGCTCGCTTGTATATTAATCTGGAAGGGTTTGTTGTGCATTAGCTATTTGTTTGCTTTTATTGGTTCCAACGAGTTGCCATTTGGAGCCTTGGAGTGACTTCAGCATTATGCTATTGCCAGATGAATGAATTCAGGATGGAAGACATGTTGTTGAAATCTACTTGTGAAGCAGAAGGAGCTACAGACCAACCAAATGGAAGCCCTATAACATTTGAGACAAATGATTGTCCAATCTCTTCTTTAAAACTTCCAATGTTGGAACATTCACAACTTCTGGAAGCAAGTTAATTGCTGATTAATTGTTCTCATTTAGAAAAGTTCATTGAACATCTGCATATATCTGGGAAAGCTGCAGAAAACCCACCGTCATCACTTGGAGAAAGCTGAGCGAAAAGAATGATACTTGGTTTAAAGTAACTCAATGAAGCACAGAACTACCCATTCCCATGATGACAGACATGTAAATGAGTTGGGTAACTTACAAGCAGAGTAAATAAGTATGTGGCAAAATAAATAAATGATCTATGATTCCAGCACAGCATGAATCTTCATTGTTTAACACTTTTCTGGATTTCTGCCTCTTTGCAGTCATAAAACTGAATCTGTACAGACCGACTGCATGTATCCTTATTCTTATGGAAATTAGACTTTCATCTTAATGCAAGTCTATCAAAATAAACACCTGCCAGTAGACATTAAATGTAGGGCCACTGGATTTATCTTTTGTTTTCATGAATTTGATTCTCCAATAACCATAGGTTCAAATTTAGTATGATTCTTTCTCTTTCTTTCCTTCCTTCCTTCCCTCCTTTCTCCTTTTCTTTCTTTCTTTCTTTCTTTCTTTCTTTCTTTCTTTCTTTCTTTCTTTCTTTCTTTCTTTCTTTCTTTCTTTCTTTCTTTCTTTCTTTCTCTTTCTTTCTTTCCCTCCCCCTTCTTTCTTTCTTTCTATCCCTCCCTCCCTCTGCTTTTCCTTCCTTCCTTCCCTCTCTCTCTTTCTCCTTTTTCTTTCTTTTTTCTTTCTCTTTCTCTCTTTCTTTCCTTCCTTCCTCCTCCCCTCTTCTTTCTTTCTTTTTTTCTCAACAAATAGAAAAGCAAAATAATTTTTGATCTATTGTAACAGAAATGTGGAAAAATGCTATTTGTTTAAGTAACTTTTACCCTACTAGTATCTGCTTCTCTCTGTTCGTTTGTAGTTGAATGAAAATAAATATAATAAATATCAACTGGCCTCCAACATTATACAGAATTATTATGAGTACCTTGTAATTATCAAAGACATTTGAGATGCTTTAAAACAAATGAATTCTGCTGAGTTTTTAAAATGATTCAACAAACCCAAAAAATAAAAATAAAAATTCACAGAGTGCATCAGTTTTCTCTGCTTTTGTAAGCAGAATTGAAAATACTGAGGCTTTCAAATTTTAGAGCTCAATCCCCCAATAGCTTTATAAAAAGCAATTGATGTCACCAAGAGGCCAAAAGTCAATTACACACCTACTCAACTAACTGCAGATATGAAGCTCTTTAAGATTTACTTTTATGCGCAGTGCAGTAAGTTGCTTAATGTTACACTATAAAATTAATATGGCCGATTATCAGAGGCCCCTGGCGTAACCTTCCAGGAACTTTATGGATTGTTTCAACTATCTTCCCCCTTCAAAAATTATGACAACAATGAATATTCGAGACGGTACAGGAAAGCAACTAAGTGGGATTAAAGGGTTGCATACAACCAATGGAAACATCTGTTAAACAAGGAATGAACACCTGTATGATTCTAAAAAGTAAACAGGTAGTTGGGGTGGGATTCCACTGGTATAACAACCAGTTCGGTGATTGTGCATTTTGCGCACGCACAACAATGATAGTATATTACCAGTTCGGCCCAGTTCTCACCAAGCTGCTAGCAGTGATGAGCAGCAGAGACCAAACCAGTGGTCTCTGATGCTCCGACCCACCCACCTGGGCTCCCATACCAACCTTTATGTCTTCCTTTTTGAAGTGTAGCTGCTTTGTGTGGCACATCAGATTTCTACGCAGCAGCTGCTGACGTGACAGGGAGAGTGCAGGATTGCAGGAAGTCATTGAAAATGCCTCTGCGCCTGCGCAAAGTGTGCATTTGGCACACGCACATGCAAAGTGTGTGTGCGCACACAAAGCACGCCCAAGCCATGCCCACTGAATCGGTGGTAAAACTTTTTGAAACACACCACTGGAGCACGTGCATTTGTGCTCCGCATTTTAAAAAGTTCTAATATTTACCTTCTACTGCACCCCTGTGAATAAAACAGCTGAACCACGGCAAACCACTCTGCCGCGCGAATCAACTGTTCTCTAAACAAAGGAGATAAAGCACAGGAAAGACCAGGGGCGGGTGGGCAGACCCACATGCTCATCTGAGCGAACTGTTTCGCTGCCAGCTGATCTTCAGAGCAACGTGTTCACCCAAACTGGTCCAAATCAGTAGAATCCCAACCCTGCAGGTAGTCCTCAATGTGTGACCACAACTAAGTCCCAAATGTATGTTACTAAGTGAGTAACCTAGTAACACACTGAGACATTTATTAAACTTGCTCCATTTTACGACTTTTTGTGCCACCGCTGTTAAGTGAATTGCTGCAGTTGTTAAATTAGCTGACTTCCCCCATTGACTTTGTGTGTCAGAAGGTCGCAAAAGGAGATCCTATGATCCTGGGCTCCTGCAACCGTCTATGAACCAGTAATCAAGAATTTTGGATCAGATGACCAAAATGGGGTCGTAAGTGAAAAACACTCACTTTTATTTTTATTTTTATTTTTTTGCTGTCATAGCTTCACATGGGCACTAAACAAAAGGGTTGTAAGGCAAGGACTACTTGTGGAATGGGCTCACGTGCAGCTAAATTTGATAAACACTTCTGTGGGAAACAAAAACATAGGCTATTGATCTGTCACAAGGGTCTTCAAACTTGACAGCTTTAAGACTTGTGGACTTCCTGAGAACTCCCAGAATTCCTGAGCTAACAAGAATGGAGGAGGAATTCCAGGAGCTGAAGTCCACAAGTCTCAAAGCTGTCAAGTTTGAAGACCCCTGATATATCAGATTCAACAAGGCCTTGGATGAAAGTAGGCCCCAGAATAAAGATACATGAACCAAAGTTTTAGATAGTATGATTTCAAAATGTACCAGAACTATTTGTAATCCTGCTGAGCCGTTGCTAATTGTGAGACATGATTTTGCAAAGTATGTATGTAGCTTTATAAATATATTTGGACATATAATGAAGAATTCACTATGAGCTATCCTTTCTGGAATTAGTTACTATCTCTGGACCTCACTGCAATGGGTTATTGATATAAGTAATGTTATGATGGCTATTCATGTTTCAAATTGCTTATGAAATAAACCTCTGAATCTTAAAGTAAGAATTATTGCTTCTGATTTGTCTGAATTCCTCTTTTATTGGGATATTTTTATAACACTTCTAAAACAGTTGCTTGACTCCATGAATTTGACTACAGCCATCAACCAGATAAAATAATATTTCATTCTTTTAGAAGTACAAAAAAAAAGGTAATAAATTCAGTTTCACTCAGGTATGGAGTCAGAGAGTATCAATTTCTTCATTATAACTTGTCAAAAGTTAACTAACAATGATAGCTAGATGGCTTTCTGTATGGGAGATAAAAGGATTTTTTTTAATAAATTTTATTCAGTTTTTCACATTAAAAGCAAAAATCTCTTTTTAGTGGGCAACATATTTCCGGGTCATCACCTTTACATACAAATATGACAGCAATTATACATTCATATATGCATACTTAATTATA
>BHFT01020185.1:0-19605 GCA_004320025.1 Laticauda laticaudata | reverse complement strand
CTGTTTATGCAAATTTGGGGCACTTTTGAGAGCAGATAACAACGGATGGAACATTTTCTCGTCCGCTGTGTCCTTTTGCTTCCGTCGGCCGATGTGACCTAGCCTTAAAGGTATCAGTGTTAGGATGAAATGCATCTAACTCAAACATTATAGCATCAGTTGGGAAACTGCCTTTGGTGCTTGAATCAAGAAAGATGTCTTAACTTCCTTCTAAATGGATCTTATAAAGACATTTCTGGTGAGAATTCAGCAGTCACAGAACGAGGGCAGATTTCTAGCAACCAGTACTAAAAACCTTTAGATGAACGCTATCCTTCACAGAAAAAGAAAAATTGAAAAAAAATGACTTCTAATTTTCTTTGATGCAGATGTTAGTAAAAATATTTAATTTATGACATTTATGGAAAATTCTAGTTTTGGTTTGTTAAAAACGTATTGACAATTGCAGATAAAATTAATTTATAGAGAGTGGTAATATTGCCACCTTGTGATGAATTATGTAAATAAGCATCTTTAAAATATTGAAATACAGTATTCTAATGTTCAATTAATAGAAATGGAATAAAAGTGAATGAATAGAAATATAAGGAAGCACAGAGCACTGGGCTGGGTGGGAAGGAAGATGGGAGGTGCTGCTGATGCATTTTGTTAAATTGTTTTTGTATTGTGGTCCATAACCATGTGGAAACATAGCACACCTTAATATCTTAATTGCTGCCAGGAGGTTTGGTTGCATTAAGTCTTCAAGAAACTTTAAGAATAAGAAACCATTTACAAATATTATGTTATTGTGCAAACATGGAGACTTCTGGTGATATATATGTCCATATCATGAGCAGTTGTTGGCAAACCTGCCTTTTTGTATAACAACTTCTTACTTGTTCAGGAGTCTCCGTGGAAGTGCAATTAAAGCCAGACACCTGGTTTTCATGTGCCCTGCAGGCTTTGGGTGCTTGAGATGTCCTCGTGACTTTATAGGCACTCCCTTCCTCCAGATGTTGCTGTAGTTGATAATATTTCTGCAGAATATTCCTTTACAACTTCAGGTACATGCTGACAAGTATTGACCCAAGTAATATTGACCCCAGAAAGAAAAGAACCATTGGAAATTCTAAAAAGTGAAATGACATTTTTTAAACCATGGTGATGCCAAAAATGGTGTGAAACTATGTGATACTGCATCAGAAAGTAAGATTACAGTTCTTTGCATGCTTACTTAAATGTATAAGCTTTCCACATCTATGGCTGAAGTTTCTGCAGTAACCATTCTTCTCTGAGAATTGCTAGACATGACTTTGTTTAAGGCCTGGTCCCACTGCACTTACGGATGCAAAGAGGATGTAAAATGTTAAAAAAAGCTTGCCATCCGTTGGAAAATGCTATGCATCCGTTGTGTACTCACTGCATACATGTTTCATACGCTCTATGAGTCGAGCATCCGTCCACTGCGATGGACGTTTTGTCTGTTTTTATGCTTTATATACGAGATGCATCCGCTTACATCCTTTGTATTTCCGTGCTACTAACGCTGTGTGGACGTTCCATGTACCTTTCGCTTCCTCCCTCTTTCCGCTTTCAGCTGCAGCGGATGTGAGTTGCAGGGATGCCCAGAGGATGCTGAGAGGATACAGCGGACGTGTAACGGATGACAACGGATGTAGAACGTTTGTTGCCCGTATGTGTCACGGATGTAGATCGTACGCGGCGGAAAGTTCATCCGCTCAAAAAGTTTTGTGCAGCTCAAAACTTTTTGAGCGGATGAAATAGCAGTCGACGGATGTTTGACGGATAGAGCCTATGAAATACGTATGCAGTGAGTACACAACGGATGCATCGCGTTTTCCAACGGATGGCAAGCTCTTTTGTCCGTTTTACATCCTCTTTGCATCCGTTGGTGCAGTGGGACATGGGCTTTATCTGCAACATTTGTGGTTTGACTCCTATGCACTACATGGAGCTATTGTAGATTGTGAAATCACTAAAATTCAGCACTTACAAAATTTCACTTAATATTTGATATATTTTAACTGTCAAGATACTTATCTGTGGAGGACTTATCTGTGGAGACTGCATGTACATTCAAAGAAATCCAAATAGATGGCAAAAGCTGTATTGGTTCTTGTGTGACCTTGAAAAGCTTACTTGTGTCTTCTATCAAATCAATAGTGTTGATGTATTGTGTTCAATATTGTTGATGTATTATTTCTCTAAGATACTCAGGCCCTTTCCTCAGTACTCAGTTCAATGGATATCTGCCCATCCTTGAGTCAGTAATGGAACCATGCTGGTACTCTAATTTTGACTGTCCCAGTTCCAACCTTTCTGTTTTTTTTTAAGAGTCTGCTGCAAGTCACTGCATTGTCCTGATTTGTAAGTGTACTATTATTCCTTGTAGATAAGGTGATTTGTTTTCTCTTCTGCCTTTGTTGCCATCCCTTTTCAGCATGTCATCATCAAGGGGGAAAACACCTGTCAGTCAAGCTCTGGGGCAGGAATGGCAAAGGATGGTTGGTTTGTTCTTTTTCCCATGTTTCATTTGGGTGTCTCTGAAATGTCAATAAGGTGACAAAGAAATCACATGGGAAGAAACTAAGGAAGAAATAGTTAGGAATGGAGGGAAGCAGACTTGCCATAATTATGCAACTAGCTGGATACTGTCAAACTTAATCAGAAAACAAGTCTCTTGTTAGAAAGAGAGAGAGCTGGAACATGATAAAAACTGACAAGTGCAAAAGAAACTGGCAAATAAACACATACACACCTTATTATTTTCCGAACTTTGCAATGAGTACAAGCAGGACTGCTGCATCTGAAAAACACACATTTTAGAGTTCTTGTAAAGCAGAAAAGTACAAAAACGCCCCTTGATTTTGTCAAATAGAATAGCAGCACTCTAATTATTTTAAAATGTTGTTAAAAGGAGTAGAACCTGTACGGCCAATGTTCTCCAACTAAAAAGTGGAAACTTGCGGTCTTTCTCCCTTACCTTTTAGAACTTGTAAGAGAAGCTGGTTTTGAAAATTGGGCATAGATATTGTTCTGTCAAAGCTGGGAAGCTATCAGAACGGAGGGGGATGAGCTTTAAAATATGATTTTCTTACGTTGAGCTGACAGCAGCACATTATGTCTTCAGGATATGAAAAATCTTTTATTGCTTGGAGATGCATTATTTTGGAGATGAATCAATTGACCTGTTATGGGATGGAATCAAAGGTATTAGATAGCACAGGTATGTTTGAAAACCACTAGATGGCAGCAAAGAGATATAGAAAGCTATACTGTAATATTTTGCTGCTATCTGGTGACTGCTGGGATTTATTTATTGGTTTATTTTTTCCCATCTACCCATCCTTTTTGGAAGAGCTAATTTGGTGTATAGATTGTCCTTCCTTTCCAATTGCCTTGCTTAGCAACTATTCAAAGTTACAACAAAGGAAACCTTCCCCCCCCCCCAGCTCTGATTGCAGCATCCCATGGTCACGTGACCATCATTTCCATGCTTCCTAACTGGCTAATGCAAAATTAATGCAGAATGTTGAAATCAAATTGCAAGTTGTGGTCATGTGATGTCTTGCTGAACAATCGTGATGACTTGTTTAATAATTGAATGAAAGTGACATAAGTTCATTGTGGTCACACTATTTTATGCTTGGCAAGCACAGTACCTAGTGATGAAGTTGCCCGTCCCAATTGTGGTTGTTAAGGGAGGGCTACCTGGTTAAAGGTGTTGGATTAGAAACTAGGAGTCCATGAGTTTTAATCCTGTTTTAAGCATGAACTGGGTGACTTTGAGCCAGTTGCTCTCTCTCTCTCTCAGCCTAGGAAAGCAGTGGCAATTTTTACTTCAGAAAAAGGTTGCCAAGAAAACAATATGGACTTGTTTCTGTAATAATCCAGACATCAGGATTAACTTGAAGGACCATATCAACAACAACAAATAAATGTTTGTTTATAATCTAAGCAAATGCTTATTCTGATTATGGATAACAGAACTTTTGCTTGAATAACCAACTTGTAGGCTTGTTTCATTGTTAAAGTTCAGGGGCGGCTGCTATGCCTGAAGCTGCCTTTGCTGGATTTACTTACAGCTTATTACTTACAACATTGCCAAGTGATGAACAGCATTCCTGGCAGAGTGGAATATCAATACCCTTTTCAGCATAATAATAGGAAAGTAAACAAGTTCCCATCTCTGATTAAAAATAACTATGTAGGCATTAATTTATTACATGTCCATATCTCTCTACAGTAGGGCTTAAGAATCAGCAAATCTTATCAATTAATTCAGTAAACGTTGTGTATGTTTCAAGATCTATGTTTCTTCTGGTGGTTTAATCTAATAAGAAATGTAAAAGAATATATTAAATATAATAGTTGTAACAGCAAGTGGTAGCTTTGTTTATTCCACTGCAAGTTAATTTACTCTTCTTTTCACCAACTCAAGAAGGCAATGGTATCAGAGATTTGGTAATATACAGCTCTATTTAGTTTTATTAGTTACTTAATCAACATTTTTAAAATCCTGCTAAGCTACTAATAACTCTTTGACTGCTTGACAAGTCTAATGATAACACAGAAGATCCCACAAGCTCCCTTCCTGTCATCTGTTCTCCAACATTAGAGCATCCATCCTCATTTTGTGTAATAAAGTTTGAGGATCTTAACAGAGCAGAGTCAATGTCTAGGTTTTTACAGAGCCTTTAAGCCATTATAAATATAACTAAGAGTAAACTTTTCAGGGGGGCACCATAAATTTGGGTGGAGGAAAGTCTTCCATAATCATCCCAATAGCTCTTCTGGCAAATGCAGAGTGCTTTTTATGCCTGTGTGGGAAGAGTATAGCACGACAGGATACTAAATCTCAGCTGGGTAAATGGTCAAAAGAAAATAATTCTACTACCACTCTCTTTCCAAGATGTCCAAATAGCAAAAAATATTTCTACCCCTACAACCTCGTCACTTATTTGACAACAGTGTTGTTGCCATGAAAATAAATTAAAATGTAGCCAAGATAATTTAAGAGCATTTTTAATGTTTTCTGCTCTAATTCTAGCCACCCAGGAGAGTCAAATGAGACACTACTTTTAAAAAGAATTTGATTTTAGCTTAGCATGTTGTATGAATCTAGCCATTTTTATGTATAATTCTTGGTATATGGTTTAGTATATTTGTAAATTCAGGCAGATGTGACATACATAAAAATACTGTAGTTAAACTATGATACTTTTCTCAATCTCAATAATGTTTACTAGCTCTAATCTGTTTGGATCAATGTAGAACTGATTTGAAATCTGTGAACTGTTTTTTATTTTCCATTTGATATTTAAAGCAATATTGAGCTGGTTAATTATTTTTTTAAAAGTATGCATGGAACAGTCATGTGAATTTACAGTATTGTGGAACACACACCTGTAAGTGCTCGATTGCTTGGAGAATGTTAACATATAGATTCTGTATAAATTATTTCAGAACATAATTTGGCTTTGTTTTAATTTTATAATAGACTACTTTATATTTTGATGTCACACAAGTTGTATTAGAATTTCTTAGTACAGTATGAAAATGCAAAGTTGATTTTCAAGACAGCTGAAAGTAATTGGAAAAGGCTACAGAAAGGACTAACTTATTTACTGTGCCAAAGGGCTACAAGATACATCTTAATCCATTCAGAAATATGCTGTATATATTTTGATAGCTTATGTTTACATATTCAGAATATATTTATTTTGAAACCAGATGAAACAGATGCATCTCCAATATGTATCTTAGTGCAGTAATAGGCCACCTGCATTACACGACACTCACAGTTCCCCTTCCAATCATAATAGTTAAATATTAAGCATATTTCCCTATCCTTTTGAATTGGGAAACACATGGGAAGTGTCAGGGGTGGGCTTCAAAAAATTTTAGCAACAGGTTCTCTGCCTGGTTGCTGGATGGGTGTGGCCATGGTGGGCATGGCCTAGTCGGCCACCTTCATCAGCAGGAGGGGGCCATTTTTGTCCTCCCCAGGCTCCAGAGGCTCTCTGGAAGCTGGAAACAGGCCCATTTCTGGTCCTCCCAAACTTCCAGGAGGCCTGTTTTTCAGCCTCCCTGAGCCTCCGTACGCACCCTACACTTACCTGCATCCAAAACCTCATTATTTTTTTTAAAAAAATGTAAAAACACATTTTTTAAAAAAGAAAGCCATGCATTTCCAACCATGCTTCCAACACTTTTGCAGCCCTTAGTCTCCAAAACTATGAATCTCATGGCTCTCCAAAGTGTGTGCCGACTCTTATCCAATGGCAATTAAGTGTTTGAAAAGTGTAAGATAGGAAAGACATTTTGTAGCATCATCCAAAATCTAGCAGCAGAATATCCAATCTGATAACTATATGTGAAGTTGCTTTTCCTTTGTGCCCTTAACTTTAGAAGTTGCATACACTCAATTTGTGAGACGGGATAAGAAAATTGGAGCATCATTCAGTCCCTTTCTTTCTTGCATCTTGCACTGGTATCTCATTTGAAATGTTAGATTGAATAAAACTGTCATATTAGCCTCTGAACTCATGCTCTGAGCTTCCTATGACAGCCTCTGGGATCTTCTTTCTTGCCTTGAGCTCTGGTTAGCATCATTTAAGAAAGCTTTTGGTAAACAACAGACTAATTGATCGTTTAGCTTTCACATAGCTACTGCCATGCTATACTCACATCTGTGTACCATTTCTGTCATCCTTATGCCATAACACTGGAGAAATGATGGCTGTTTTTTGCAGATTCTTCTGTGGGCTCAGTTGCCAAGACCAAAGCTGTAATGGTTTGTTATTATGACCTTTTGTTATTCCATTAGTGCTCAATTGCTTGGAAAAAAAAAAGTGGTGTGCGCATACTTTAGGAAAGTTTTCACCCTTTCCACTGACCTGACATCACAGTTTATATTACAAAATGTATTAATGACAAAGTCGTGTTTTCATGTCAGGAGGACCAACTTTTAACAGCTATAATCTGCCCTTAGTCATCATAAATATAAATGTATTGGTAAAACAGATCTTGTTAATGTAGCCAAGATAAATGCTAGGCTATATTTCAAACCAAGTGAAGCACACAGCGTTTGGGTCTGTATGCTTATGTGTTTGTGTGCGAGAGAATGTTTGAGTCAGCTGAAGCACATTGTTGTCAGAAGGCTGTTAATGTGACCTCCCTCCTCTTCACCCTGTATTGCTTGTTTTTCTTTTCCTTTTCCTGGAACAGTAATCACCTCCTTTATAGTTGTTAAAGAAGAATACAAATATGTTGTAATGCAGTTCGGGTTTTCACTGGATCACTAGTTTTAGCCCAAAGTGCAGAACATTCAGGAATACAGATAGACCTTCTAAGTTAATTCCTCCTTGGATAAATTATTGGCAATTCTTTATTATTAGTTGGAGTCAAACTAATTTAGTTCGCACAATTTTGGTTTTGGTCTGTTAGTATCCCTGATTTAAAAGTAAGAACTCTCTTGAATCAAATTTGGTCCTGGGGTCTTCATGGAAACAATATGGTTTTTCATTTGCCTTTAAGTAAACTGAGCTAAAACTAATTTACAACAACAGAAATTGTTATATCTCACCTCAACTTTCCTTTCCTGCAAAGCATCCTCACTTCCATTTCACTCATGCATAGTTTTATAAATGTATCTGGGTACAATGCACTTGCTCTTTAAACGTCTTACCTGTCTTTGAGATTCACCTCAACTCCATTTAAGTTTGACTTTTTCAGTCTCTTCTTTCTTCTTGATCCACTCACTCTTCCTTTATATGTTGCTTCTGCTGAAACATAATTAATTCTTTCTGTATTATTAAATCAAACATAATACACTTCTTTATACTGGTTACTGTACTCACTTTTCTTTCTATTTACGTTCACTAAACCTTCATTCCCCTTGTTTTATCATGCACATTCTTTAAGTACCCTGTTCCCATTGCATTCAACTTACTTTTATATTTTGCCTAACAAACCAACTCTCACTTCCTTATAATAAAGAGGGTACAATTACAATTATACAGAACCATTTTTCCTTCCTTCGACAAGTGTATATTTTTGTAACAGACCACATGCCACCCCGTCTTTCTGCAGTATTTGCACATCTTAAAATTTCTCCACTTCTCATCTTTAGTGAACATTCTGCCAAAGTACAAATTAATGTATTTGCTTTAGGTTTTTGCCAGTTAAATATAGACTGCAATAATTCACTCCACCTTCCTTGTCAAATATAGCTTACATTGACCTGTACATTATACATTGATACATTAATTTTCAGATCTCTGCTTTATTATATCATCTTTCACTGCAAATGATTTGGGTTTTCAGCCAACAGCACGTCATATTCAGCCATATTGTCCTTCAGCTAATATTTCCCTGATATCAACCCTCAAATATTTTATATAGATTTATCCATAAGTTCATGAAATCAAGTGGACAATACATATCCTTGTCTTACTCCCTTTTGCAGTTCCATTTCTTCTCACATTTTATACCATCGTATATATACGGTATAACATTATATATACGATATAACATTATACCATGCTAATTGCATTCAGTAGCCAACTTTCAACTTCATAATCCAAACCTATTTTTATCATAGGCACTTTTAAAACAAATATGCAATAAATCATCTTTTTCACATTTCTATATTTCTCAGTGATCTGCTGAAGAACTGAAATCTTATCCACAGACTAGTCCTTCCCTGACATAAAGCTGTGTTGTGTTTCTCATATTTTGCATAATGCCAGCTCTTGTACTCCTTTAATCAGAAATTTGCCATGTACCTTCTCAAGCAATTAAGCTTCCTGTAGTTTCACTGAGTTTTTCTTTATTTAGGAGAACAATAATGCTATCCCTTGAATCCTGAATTCAAGATAGATTTTATAAAATAAAAAGGCCTTAACAGTTTTTCAGTTACTACCTATTCCCACTGACTTCCCTTTCATCATTTTTTATTAACACTAACATTTATTTAAATTATTCTCTTTGACACATTGCTATTAGTCCTGTACAATTTCATAACCTGCTTCTTCCGTCTTCCCCAATTTAAGTTTCAGGCCAAATCAATTGATCACTTTGATTCCTCTTAATTTCATTCAAAATGTTGCACAAATTTCCCCAAAACTGGTATGAGATTCTTCCATTTTCATACTCATTAGTGTGTAACATGAAACTATCACCAACCCACAACCACCTGATTAAATTGATTATGTACTATCAAGTCAGTGTCAATTCTTAGCAGCCATATAAACATTCTCCATCATATGACTATCTAGATGTCATAATTCATATGTTCTGACATACAATATATTTTAGTCTTTTCTTTTATAATCAAACCTACATTTATCCTTCTACACAACAGGTCTAATTTTTCTTCTTCTTTTCATTAGCTAATTTATTCTCATCTTCTACCATTTACTTATTTTAATCCAAAGCTATAGTATTCTATACACCATGGTCCTCACTAAATAGGCTCATTATATTGTTTACTTTTATCCATTATGACTTTGATCAAGCAAGGCCAAATTTTCACACAATTCCTATTTAGTAAGATAGAAACACTGTACATTAGTTTACCAGCTTCAGTCATATTGTGCCACTTGCAGCATTTAATGCTAATGTCAGTTGTAACAATAACCTTATACATCAGATGTATATACATGCACTAAATTTGGGTGTGATAAAAATGTTGACCATTGTCTCAGGATTATTACAGCTACGGAGGAAGCCATCACAAAGACTTGGTTTTAAGAGGTTTCCTCAATGTAGAAGAGAATGTACAAATTACCCATTAGTAAGCCTAGAAGACTCTGAGATTGGCTCAAGATTCAACAGAGCATAAGGCTCTAGCAAATAAAAGAAAATTTTACATTTATTTATTCACTGAGAATGACAAAGGATATTTTTAGAGGTTTAGTTTTTAGACCTTAATCCTTTTGGAAAACAATATGCCTCTCAGGAATCTTGGAAGTAAAATAATGGGACTCTGTGTTATTTAACTGCTCTATTATTTAACTACAGTTACTTAAGTCCCTGGAGGGAAGGATGTAATAAATCTTTAAGTATTTGTTCTGGTTTATGGCTGAAGGGAAACTGTATAACTCTAAATCAGCTGTTGTAAATATTTGCAATGGCATATTTTCCTACAGGGGAGTGGGGTCTTGGGTGTTGGTATAATGTTTGGGTAGCTGGGCTTCCAGGCCCCAAGACCATTTAACATTTGCACCAACTTGTCACTTGATATTTGCAAGGTGGAGGCTGGGCACAGATTTGTGTGGTAGGAACAGTAGGTAGTCTCCATATATTACCAACAGAAGATATGCATAAGCCAGGATTGTAAGACAGCAACTGGATCAAGTTGGAATCTGAAACAAAATGCTGAGGAACATATTGGTCACAATCAATCAGCAGGCAATGAGAGTTCTTGTCCAGTTGCTATGACAATTAGAGGTTGTCCAGAAAGAAGAGTGTATATGTTGTGTGCACAATGCTTCTGAAGGCATCTGCTGATCATATAGAGAGAGCATTTATGTGGAACTTTCCTTTTGCATTTATATTATCTGAAGAGCTGAGGAAGATTATTTAGGAAAGAATGCAACAAGAGAAATTTCTTACTTTTGTGGTGGTGGGTTTTTGGGTACAATATAATCACCCCAGGCTCTCCTTTTTACCACTTGACCTTGCTAGCATGTTTTCTATTCCCATTTCTTTGTGTGCATCTGTAGAGAAATGTTGATTATGGGCTGTGCTCTGTACACCAAAATTTAACAGAGTAACAGCGCTGAAAGGGACCTTGGAGGTAGTCTAGTCCAAACTCTTGCTCAAGCAGGAAACCCTGTAACAATTTGGAGTGTCCTATTGTCCAATTTCTTCTTAAAACCTCCACTTTTGGAGCAGCCACAACTTCTGGGGGCATCTTTCTACTGTTTAGTTGTTCTCACTGTCTGGAAATTTCTCTTTAGTTCTAGATTTGTTCTCTTCTTGATGAGTATCCATTTGTTACTCCTTGTTCTACAGTATTGCACTTATTTCAGGATTTTGCTTTTATATCCCAAATACATACTGATAACTTGTGGGGAGGGAAGATCTGAATTGGGAAAAGGAGCTAATTTAACCAAATGACTGAAGCTGTTACTACTGAAAGATTGACAGCATGATGTGAGAAGGGGCAAGGTAATCCTTGCTGCTTCCATGGTGGTTTTTAACACTTTTGGCTATTGAGCTAACCTTTTCTCCACTGAAGTCACTCATCTATAAATGCAAAGGAGAATAAATGGGAGGAAACCTCAATTTCACCCCAATTTCTCTTTAATTTCCACTTTAATTTAAATGGAATTAAATTAAATTAAATCACACACATTCAACTCCAACACAGCAATAGCCTATGTAGCTCATACATGAGAGAATGAACCACTGAAGTCAATGGGATTCACAGTATTGCATAGGCTTAAGCATCAATTCTGATTTCTCTTTCTCTGTGCAAGTACATATTTATACTTAATGTCTGTTAAAGAAACCAATTTGTGCGTGAGAGAATGATTTGGATATGTAGATACAAATATAGGATCAATTCATCTTACAAATGAAGTGTCTTATATTACAGGTAAATAATTTTAACCAATAGTCATTAATTGAATTAATAATCAGTTTTTGTCTTCTCCTGTCCTATTTTAGACTGTGCCTTGTTTAAGTGGTATACATATACTTACAATTATTGGGTAAAAATATTTTTTCAGATTGCTTCCAGTAGGAACTGGCAATTAGCTGACAAGAAAGAAAGTTTGGGCAGGATATAGGGTTACTGTATATATTTATAACCCCTTAGTTTTTTTTTAAATGGCACAAATATTTTTGTTGCTAAGTTTTTTAAAAGCCTATTTGAATTACAGTGTATTTCCATTGTTTAATTGCAGAGGGCAGCCAAGCTTTACAGAATCTCCTGACATCAGGCAGAAATAATGTCTGCAGATGCTGCTTTTTGTAAAAATCTGATACAGGTTTCAGGTCTTCTTTCCAAGACAGCTCAATAGGACAAGACTATTTTAAGGTTCTAAAACTGAGTATCAAAGTGAAATCACACTTCTTGCTGAGCAGATTTTGTAGGGAAAATGTTTAGCAATATTGATTGAATCCTCTTATTTATTTCTCAACCTCAGCAACATTGGGGTGGGCTCCAATTCACTAACCAGCGTGAATTCTGGTAGTTGAAGTGCATTCATCTTAAAATTTCTGACATTGAGAAACACTGCTCTAGTTCATTCACTGAAATCAGGATTTAAACAGGTCTGGTGCAAAACACTAGTCATCAAAAGATGGCATCAAGTTCGATATGTCTTTGCTGCTTTCTTGTGTCACCTGATGTTTCAAAGCCCAGATACAATAAATTGGCTTAGAATCCCACAGCAGAAGAGGACAAAACATTTTTTTCACATTCCATATGAATCTGTTGATTGCTCTTTGTAGTACTTCAAGCTTTTCTCTAAGATTGGAATGGGTGCCATTTGAAATAAGAAGTTCACCTTGAGCACTGCATTCAGTATTGCAGTATTGTAATATGCTTGTAGTCCCAGCCAACTAAGTTTTGTTTTTCCACCTTTCAAGATCCTATTTTATTCTTTCCATATGATCCAAAAAAAGATTTTTCAGACATGAACACATTAGCATTGGCAGGTGTTTGGAGGCTAAAAATCCCCAAAGCAAGGGATTATATGTTCTTTTCAGCAAGATAAAATGCATATTCAAGAATTGATATGTGTTGGGTTTCTAAGGGTCTTTTAGCATCTATCAGCAAAATAAAGATTATCCAGTGACATATGAAGATCATTATCCAATTTTAATATCATGGTTTCAAGGAGAAAAATTGCTTTTCAAATGTAGACTGAATGAATAGCTATTAATCCATGAAAATGTATTGCAGTAGTCTATAAAAATTTAAAGAAGAACTAAAATGTTTTTTTTACATATAAATGCAATTCAGGGATGTCAGACAACTAGAGTAGAGACAAGTAAAATTGATATAAAAGAAATTATTATAAGGATTACAAAAATCAGGAGAAATGGATTGAAACCACATTTGTAAGAAAAGAAGAAAAGTATTAATAAAGCTAATCCAAATGACAGATATTGAAAGAACTAAAGAAACAACTATTATTAGAAATGAAAGAGCTTTAAAATTATGTCAAACCAGATCATTTTGAGAATGCAAATAAGTCAGGGAAACATCTGGTATATCAAATCAGGAAAGACAAGGATAAGAAAAAATTAAAGTGTGGGTGGAAAGTGTGGATGTGTGTATACACACACACACACACACACACACACACACACACACACACACACACATATATATATATATATATATATATATATAAAAACCAAAAACCCCAGTCAAATATTCTGGACTTTATTTGAGAGGATGTAACAAAGAACATATTTCAAAACGGTAATAAGTCATGGAAAAAAATAAGTAATTGGTAATTAAAGTCAAGAGGGTCAGCATTGGGATACCATCAAGGACTAACAAACTTATAGGATAGGTGGGAAGTCAGAAAAACTTTTAGGAAGCTATTTCCCAAATGTTGCAGAGAAAATCACATGCATTTATCTCCATGTAATCACTGAATTGTTATTGATTCTGGAGAATCTTACTTTACGAGATATTTAATTCTATGTTCTCTAGAACAGGGGTCAGCAACCTTTTGGACCTCAGGGACCACCAAACTTATAATTTTAAATCCTGCGGACCACTAATATGAATTTTTACTGATAGTTGGCTTGCTGACATTGGCGGGAAAGTCAGTCCCATATTCCAGAGCCTGCAGTAATCACAGGACTGGCCCTTTGGTCATCCCGGAGCAGCTGCTCCTCCACCCAGGTGCACCGGCCTACCATGGACTGGAGGAGCTGCTCCAAGATGACCAAAGGGCCAGTCCTGTGACTACTGCAGCTCTGGAATATGGGACTGACTTTCCTGCCAATGTCAGCAAGTCACCCTGGGGTGGATTTCCCACTCCTGCCATTGGTCTTACTTTCCCGTTCCAGCTCACGTGGCTCTACTCAAGGTTTGTACTCGGCTGAAGGGTGGGGGCCAGTGGGTGGGTGGGCCATGTGGGTGGCACAGTCTTGTGTTCCCACGCAGCCTGGATTAATTGCTTTGGGGGGGACATTTCTCTGTGGACCACCAAAATTTTCTTGCGGACCATCAGTGGTCCCTGGCCCACTGGTTGGTTACCACTGCTCTAGAGCTACTAGATTTGAGCTGCAAAAATGTGGATGATCAATAGATGGCCATGGCAAAATACAGAAGGCATCCATTCCTTGCTGCTATCTAGAGTTCATACAAACATTTGAGGTACCCTGGTCATCCTAGCTTCTGGTAACTTTCATGTAATACTTAAAAGAATAAGGATATCTGAATCCAATTTGCTGAGACTCATATCGGATAAATATTTATTTAATGGCCAATTTCAGAGAAAAATCTGCAGAATATCTAAAAAGAAGTTTACCATCTTCTAAATCAGCAATTCCTTAAGCAGCTATTCATTTCATTTTTATATGAGAAATAAAGGCTCTGGGACCTTTTGGAAGAAAAACAAGTTGTCTAATCTTTTCCCAGTCTGCAGTTTGCATGAGAGTCCATTTTCATGGAAATTATGCAATTTTGTAGATTCAAATCCATGGATGTGGTCAAAAAAGTCAAGATACTGGATATGACTATTTGATGCAAGCTCTGCCCAGGGGTGGGATTCAAATTTTGTAGCAACTGGTTCTGTGGGCGTGGATAGGTGGGCATGTCCATGTGACTGGGTGGGTGTGGCTTCTTTTTTTGAAGCACCCCTCCATTTATTGGGCCTTCTGGGCCTCAGGGAAGCCTCCTGGGGGGGCATTTTTTAAGGAAAAACACGGACCATGGGGGGGCTGGGGGAGCTGCACCCCTCTCCATTTTTTGCCTCCTGGGGGAAGCAGTAATTGAGGGGAATCCCAGAATAGCTGATCATAGGAACAGCTGATCGTTGGGAGGAGAAAAAAAAGAAATACCTTAAGGAGTGAGTGGGCAGGGAAGAACGCAGTCAGAGATGTCGGGCATGCGCGCAATGTTGCACACTGGGAAGGGAGGGAAGGGGGGAGAGGGGTGGGACCAGCCAGGGGCTCAATTTGCCGGTTCTCTGAACTGCACAGAATCATAACAACCAGTTCTATAGAAATGGTCTGAACTGGTAGAATCCCACCCCTGGCTCTGCCTATTTTTAATATATAGGTAGTTGGTGCATCACTACCTGGCAAATCTTTTAATTCATAGCCGTACAACCTGAAGCCCCAGATCTTTGAATCATAGACTAACAGAGTTGGAAGGAACCTTGAAGTTCATCTAATCCAACCCCCTGCTCGAGAAAAAGCCTACAGCACCTGGTATTCCCAAGCGGTCTCCCATCCAAGTATTAACCAGGCCTGACCCTGCTTAGCTTCTGAAATCAGACAATATCGGGCATTTTCAGGGTAGTATGGCCATAGATAGTGTTTCCACAGGCAAAAAAAGAGCTTTGGCTATAGCCTTTCAAGAGCTCCAGAGTTTACCAAATGCTAAACTGAAGGTGAGACAGAGGAATAGTCTGGGGAGCATATTCCTCAACTTACAACAGTTTGTTTAGTGACTGTCCAAAGTTACAATGGCATTAAAAAATGTGACTTATGAACTTTTTCACAGGTATAATCTTTGCAGCATCCTCATGATCACGTGATCAAAATTCAGTGGCTTGGCCACTGTCTCATATTTACGACCATTGCAGACTCCCAGGCAATGAGGTCACCTTTTGTGACCTTCTGACAAGCAACGTCAATGGGGAAGTCAGATTCACTTAACAATTGTGGCACTAATTTAACAACTGCACCAATTCACTTAAGAATTGTAGCAAGAAAGATACCAAAATAGAGTAAAATTCACTTACCAAATGTCTCATTTAACAACAGAAATGTTGGGCTCAATTGAGGTCGTGAGGGCTGCCAGTATTTAATTTTAATTAAATGTAAATGTATTACAAATGAAGGTTTTTTTTTTGCCTGACTTACCCATCTTTTTCAAATGAGGCCTCCAAGAGCACTTTCACTTTTTCCCCACTTTCTCACTTCAGTTTACTGAGCTTCAGTGCCAATAATTTCCAACCAGCTATGTTGATGGTGTGAATAACACCGTAATTATTCTGCTATTCTACTTCACCTCCAAAATGCCACCTTGTTGGCATTGATGAAATCAGTTTCATCACAAAAAATCAAATCAGTCTCTGTTTCTCTGTGGTTCCATTCTCATAGGATGCCTGTTCAAGGTCTGTTGCTAAAAGTAACAGAAATTATATTTGATTTCATGGTCAAAAATGACTAAAAGGCAAAATAGGCATGATATGTATTGATTCTTCCATGAATTGTCTGTAAATTGATTGCTATCTATGCTTAACATATATAAACAGTTCTATGTTATAATTTATCAATGATTGCTTTTATTAATGCCCAATTATTTAAAAATAACCAGATATATTTAAGCAATAACCTAAGTTTATAACAGCAAATCAGTAAATTGCCTTACAATCTCTTCTTCCAAAATTCTAATAATTGAGGAACAATAGCCTTTTAATTAGTCACATAAACTTAATAATGAGTTGGAAAGATTCCCTGTAATCTTACTTACATTGAAGAAGTCAAAAGGAATTGCTATTCAGCAAAGTCAGTCTGTCTAGCTAGCTAATCTCTGTGAGGACAAGGCCAACACAATAGCTCTATCTTGTTTATCTCATTATACTTTTCCTCCCTGCTTAGCCATCTGGCAGCCAAAATGTCATTTGCAAAGAAAATAAAGTCTCCTTACTACTGCTTGTCTTTTATGTGTTTAGAAGAATCCTGCTGGCTTTGTGAAAAATAAATGGGAGGAAGTTCCTCAGTGCTGGCCTCTCCTAACCTGCTGTCCTTCATGTGTGTTAGGATAACTTCTTGAATTCCCAACCAACATGCTGGGAAGTTTAAGAAGTGGAGTTGCAACACAGGGGCCCAAATGAAGACAGTCATTTCCTACAAAACAAACTGTCAGCTGGTGCTCCATTCAAAAATACTTAGACTTCATTAATCAGAGAAAAGATATCTTTTACTGGAAATCAAATGGTAGCAACAAAAGAATTCTGAATCTGAGAAAATGGGCGCGTAAATCACATATACAAAGTAATGGCAATGTTCCCACCCCCAATAGTTCAATTGGCTCATCCAATTAAAAGTTGTGTATATCACCATGTGGGCATCTCCAGGTGGTGATGAGGCTTCTGTTCGTTAACCTTGACCTGGTTTGATAAAGGGTTGCAGCTGCACATAGCATAGGATAGAAACCTAAGCAAGAATGTACCCCTCCCCCAGTTTATACAGTTCTGGTTTGTGACACCTCCAGCTCACTTCCGATAACCATTCCCCCCTTCTCCCCCCCTTACTTATGACAGGCGAAAGATGCAAAGCAAAGGGAAAAAATCTTGGAAGGCTGACACAAACATTTGGGAATTACAAGGCATGTTATAGCTTTAGTAAATGGTTTCTTTCAATTTTAGAACTGGTTAAAAACTCATTTGGTCATAGCAATGAGTGTTACTGCTTTTGTTGGGAATTCCAGTCCCATTACCCAGTGGTGGAATTCAAAATATTTTACTACTGGCTCAGTGGTTGTGTGCTTTGCGCGTGTGCAGAGTGTTCTAAAACAGACAATTTTAAGCATGAAAATTTACCTTACGATCAGCGCTGGTGAGTAAAACAACTGAGGCGTGGCAATTCGCTCTGCCATGCCTATCAGCTGAACTACAAAGGAAATATAGGACAGGAAAGGGTGTGAGTGGGTGGGCGGGGCCACGTGCTGACTGGTGTTACCGAATTGCTAGAACTGGTGTGAACGGGCAGCATACCACCACTGCCACCATCTCTGGGGAGAGGGCAAGTGCCAGACTGAGGAAAGTTGCTGGATTAATCTTAAGAGTGTAAGATAAGGTACTCAAAACAATAAAGAACATGATTTGAAATATATATTGCCGTTTTTCAGAAACATAATTTTAAACACTGAAATAACAGCATATCTTCTACATCTAGTTCCGTTTGCCACGTACATCAGTTATTTCCATATTTAGCCAACATCCCATAAAGGTTTACCCAGTTTAGCAATATCCTTCACTTGAAGATAATTTATGTCCAACAAAAATAGATCATCTCAAAAGTAGACTTTGCTCTTTTTTTTAAAAAAAAAAGTTATATTGCCATCATTATTATGCAGCACAGCATTTAAGTGAAGGCTTGTATGGAATCATTCTTTACTATGTTCATTCTTAATGATGATGACTGTCATAAGAAAAGAGAACAATAACTGTTCTTCATCATGCACAGGGCTCCTATTTTGATTTCTAAATGTTGCTTTAAATCTTTGCATGTTCATGATTTCACTGGAAAATTTTGACTGCTTAAAAAAAACCTTAGTAGTGGATTAATTGTTGTTCTCTGAGGGAATTAACATTTTTTGGAACCATGTCAGCATTCCAAGTCAGAACTGAAATTCTGTCTACTTGGAATGACTGAAGGACATATTATGTACATTATGGGCTGAACCTCAGCTTCCTCTAACCTAACACATGGAGGGCAGCAGAAAACTGATTTAGGGAGCTGCATATTTGATCAACTAGGATGCTCATGAATGAATGCTTTTCAGATCATGAGACATTACTATACACCACCTATGCAGACTCCCTTTTATCTAAGAAGCACAAAATCATGTATGTAGACATTGTTTATATGACTCTATCCTACAACAACTGGAAGAGGCAGCTTAGGTTCAAAAAGCAACGTAACCTGGGTCTTTCTAAGGTCTGAGACATTCTGGAACAGAAAGCTTGATGCTATCTACTCCCTGCCCCCACTGCATTTAATTTCACCTCCTGCCCCTTAGTTATGCTATGTTAATTGAAACCCAGTAAATGAGAAACTGTAGAGAAATTCCAAATATTTGGGATTATTACCTTCAGAAATTCCAATAAGTTTCATTGCTAATGAATGAAATCTTCCTATCCAGAATTTATTTCAAATACTGAGCAGACGTTCTATGGAGCTTGAATGTCTTTGGATAATGGGTCAATTACTTTGTCTCATAAAAAAGAGTTCTATCTTCAGCCCTTGGAAGAAAGAGTTGCTCTTCATCATCATTTTACCCAGGAGACTCTCACCTTTCAGATAAGTTGGACTTCAAGAAATATTGAACTGTTTGTTGAGGTATTCCCATTAGGAGAATGAGTGCACTCAGCAATACATAGTGAGAGTGGTGAGGAATAACACACAACCAGCACACAGATACACTGAAGAGTAAAATGTAAGTTTTACTTCCAGTAAACGGGTAAACAAAGTCCAACAAATAGTACAAATCATATAAGATTAAAGCAGTTAGTATTCAAAACAATCAGTCCAGGGATAATCCAAAAATGAAGTCTTTTTCTTTACTGGTATCATAAACAATGTTCCATAAATGGAGTTTGCGAACAGTTGCAAGATTCACAGCAATTCAAGCAGAATGACGATTAGGCAAAAAAAAAAAAAAAA
>BHFT01020184.1:0-52547 GCA_004320025.1 Laticauda laticaudata | reverse complement strand
CGCGAGAGAGATTTACCATAAATAAAAACAATAACAATCAAAAGAGCAAATAAGACGACTTCACTGTTTGAAGAAAGTTGCGAGAAGAGTCCATTCAAAGGGGCCAGCCAGCAGCACCTCAACTGATCCCGGGAGGAAACGGGAGGAGCGGCCAAAACGCCAGCCTAAGAAACTCAGGCGGCTAGTAAATGGCTGACTCACCCTTCCCAGACTGTGCCATGGAGAAGACTGGAAGAACAGCAACACCGCATCCGAACCGGTCGAAGTCTCGCGACGACAGAAGAATGAACCCGCGCAAAGTCCTACCAGTCGAATCAAAAGAAGCCCACCTACCTGGCGGCGACTACGTCACCAAGTAGGACTGAATTAAGAGGGGAGGGGTGTTCTGTATAAATAATCAGTAGACTCCAAATACATTCATTCCGATTGGTTTAACAAACCTAAAGAGAGATTGGTTCAATAGGAAACCAATCACGAAGCTGCCCAAGGGCGGCAAAAACCAAATGCTTGTCATTGGCTACAAGCGGTCAGACAGAAAAATAATAAAGGGCTGTCGCAGCTTGAGCCAATGTTCCGTTTCTTTACTGTGTTAACAAATAAAGACTTTGTTGTTGGAACCCGGTCTACCTTGCGTTTTTCCGGACGGAACATATATGATGGAATATTAAGAAAAGTTTAGTTTTGGATAACTAATTGAGCCTCATTTTCTCTGTATAGCACATATTCTTCCTAATGCTATATAGCTTCAGATAATTGGACTGAATTATATCAGATTTTTCCTCAAGTTGTCAAGTTTGCATGTTCTGAGTTGATGAGTGCATAAGGACAAAGAACATTCAACTGATTAAGCTTCATATATTTTTGTACTATAGCTGGTCCTGCTGTCAAGACCTCTTTTGCCCAAAGAGAATAAATATTTTTTAAAGGTCATAAAGGTTATTGATAGAAAATCTGGGGATAGAAATCAGATGATGTGCTAGAGGAGAAAATCCACCTCAGTGGTTCAACCGGCCATAGCAGAAGCATTGTTTTGAAAATTAAGAGTGACCTGTGTAGCCAAAGAACCATTCAGGTTTAGAAACAGTGATTACCAATGTCTGAATGAAATGTGTTCTTGGGGAAAAAATATTATTTTCATCAATTGAGATTTTTTTTAAATTCCATCTTCTATGGGAGACATTGCCCAGTTGTATATTTTATTAATTCTTTCATTTTTGGTAGCTCAATTTCCATGCCTTTTTTTTGAAAGTGAAAGGCACTAGGGTTATGACTGCCATGAATGACTGTCACTTTTGACAAAGCTAGAGCAGAAACATTTGAATCATTAATTCGTCTGTTTTATACAGCTTGTATCTCCATAGCCAAAAGTTAAGGGCTGCAGTTCTACTTATTTATGCTGGTTCAAAATATATAAACCATATTTGCTTTATTCTAGCCACATCTACAAGCTACCCCATTGGTATTCTTTTATTAGATCTAGCTGATATAAAAATTTTTGGTTAACATTGTGCAAGCATGGCTGGTGCATTATTTATAAAATGTTTAACAAAACTAATTCACAGCTATAAGACCTTGATTTAGATCCAAGGATATCTTCTCCTTATAAGTAGATTCCTGATAAGACAAAGTGACCCTTCAGAGGCTTCCTCCATAAGAACAAGCTATAATTTTTACTGCTACTCTAGCATGTAGCCTAGCTCCACAATCCTTCAGTTCTTTTTTGGGATCCTGATATTAGATTTTCAGGAGAAAGAATAGATAGGCAATAGCAGGAGTATCCTCTACTTCTTCAGACAGTGCATAACATGATTTAATTTGAGGATCCATTTTTCTTCATTGGTTGTTCTTTATTGCTATTGTAAGGCTTGCAGTCAAGGTAGGGATATTGATAGTCAATGCTGCTGTAGATATCTTTGAAAAATAATAAATAACATGTACATTAAAGATTACACAGCCAGTTTCATGAATGTATTAGGAGTTTTTAATTGCTCATGTTCTCCTCTCACAAGGACAGAGAAGGCATCGGACTGAAGGAGTGTTTTGTTCTTCCACGTCTTTTCAGGGATAGAAAGGCCCATTTCCAGGCAAAGAGTGAATGCACAATGAAATGCATATATGGAGAAGTCTTTCTGACAAACATTGAATATATTTGCTGAGGAAGTATGGTGGGATTGGATGATAGGAGATATGAGCCATGGTGGCACAGTGGTTTGATTGCAGTGCTGCAATCTGGGTCCTCATTTTATTCACCAGCAATACAGGCTACTTCTGCTGACTGACGACTGATTGCAATTTGGCAGTTCAAATCTCACCAAGTTCAAGGTTAACTCAGCCTTCCATCCTTCCAAGATGGGTAAAATGAGGACCCAGATTGTTGGGGGTAATATGCTGACTCTGTAAACTGCTTAGAGAGGGCTGTAAAGCACTGTAAAGTGATATATTAAGTGCAATTGCTACAGGACTCCATCTTCTTCTCTGGTCAGTGCCAGATTAAAAGGAAGACAACCTGAGCATTCAGTCAATGCACAAGGAAGAGGGCAACTGAGCACTACCTGTACATAACAATTGCCGTAATGGGCACTAGCAGAAAATCTAAATGCATCTTAAACACTTGGAAGATCAAGAAAAGACTAGTCTCCAAAGAGTTGCAGTTTTGATAACTTAGGACAATCTAGCAAGCACAGTATTTTGTCACAGCACTCAAAAATCTCAAGATTGTAAATTTATAACCACCATAGTGCCAGTAGACAAAACTGTCTTCAGCATTTTTGTTTCATTTTTCTTTTCTGAAGCCTGGGTGAGACATCCTCCTCTTTCCTTTAACCTTTAACCTTTTCACCTCTAATCAGACAGACCTAATACTGATTGACACTATAATGTTTAAATGTAGCCCTGGATGTAATTTAATTCTTTTAATCCATTCCTATCTCTGAGCATTTTTGCAGCCTAGAGTAAGGTTTGTATCATCTCCAAAGAAAGTGAATATATAGATAGATGGATACAAGTAAGAAAAAGAGAATGCAAAGATCTGGATGTGTATGCTAGATAATAGCTTTTTCTTAAAATTAACTATTCAACTCTAAGTGAAATCTACTTAAAATTCTAATGTATCATCAGGATTAAACAGCTAATATTTAGAAACATCTAAGTATTCACAATCTGAAATTTTAAAGAACATATTTGTTAATTGAAAATATATGAACTAAAATGGCCCAAATATTTTCTGTTGCATAATAGCTATTAATTTTTGTTTTTTAAAAAACTACTTTGAGCATATGTGATCTATGTGAGGTTTCCCTGCTGTGCAAGTTTTCTTAAGTTGTACAATAGTGCTCTATTTTTCATGTGATGAAAAGCAGGACAACTGGTATCTTAAAAAACAAGTCAAGTTTTTGTTGCATAATGTTTCACGAGCTGTAGTTTATTTCAATAGTTAGACTTCCAACAGCTACCTGGAAATATATCCCCATTATTGGAGAGACTTGATTGTAAACAAGGAAAGGAGAATTAATGCAAAATAGAGAGGTAGTTTCCTTATTAACCATGCCTGTTTATAAATCAGTTGTTGAGCGAGAACACAGGTTATTTTTGCACGGATGGGCTTTATAATATACAAAAGGGCTACGCATGAAAAAGAGAAGAAAACACTGAATATATCTGATCCATCAATTTCACACTGCAACCTGTTTTTGAAATTTTTTTCTTCCAGAGCAATTACCTGTAGGTGACATCCTTTCAAGGCCAATAATAGATTACTATGTTCTCCTGGCATCTGAGTCTGATTCAAAATCTTGTTCATGTGACTGTACTACCTCTTATTTTGTATAGCATTTTGTGACCTATTGCAAGGATGTCACATCTGTTCAGATGAGTGAATTAGGCAGGACTGCTGAAGCTCTTTAGAGGTATTGCAATACAAGTAGTTCTCAACTTACAACAGTTCATTTTGCGACCGTTTGAAGTTGCAATGGAAAAAATGGTTTGTGACCATTTTGCACACTTACGACTGTTGCAGAGTCCCTATGATTAAAATTCAAATGCTTGACAACTGACTCATATTTATGATAGTTGCAGTCTACCGGGATCATGTGATTACTTTCAGTGACTTTCTGATGAGCAAAGTCAATGGAGAAGCCTGATTCATTTAATAAGCATATTGCTAATTTAACAGCTGCACTGGTTCACTGAACAACTGTGGCAAGAAAGATCGTAAAATGGAGCAAAACTCACTTAACAACAGAAATTTGGGGCACAATTGTGGTTGTAAGTCTACCTGTAGTTGCAAGGAGCAGAACACTAATTTGGGAATTATAATTAGCAAAAAGGTATTAGATTATTATTGCATATCAGTTTCTAATTAGATCAGGTCCTAATCTAATTTTATCTTTTTACACGGCCAATGTGTTACAAAAAAATAGAAGGCAGAACAGATAACAAGACCAGGCAGAGGCTAAGAGCAAGAAATTTGAAGAAAGAGACAGAAAGACTAGTTCTATATGCACAAGACCAAGTCTTTAGAACAAATGCAACCAATGCCAGAACTGAGAAGATTGCAAATTCTGCCTCTGCAAAGAAGCTGAAGAAACAGTGAATAGTTAGCTGCTACAAGTAGATCATGCAGGCTGACTACAAACAATGGCATGGCACAGTCGTAACAAGGATGCATTGGGGTATCTGCAAGAAATGCCATTTTCCTGCAAGCAAAAACTGGATAGAACACAAAATAAACAAAGTAATAGAAAACAAAGAAGCTAATGTGTTCTGGAACTCTGGAAAAATTCAAAGAGACATGCATCTTTTAAAAAACACCCCAGATTTAACAATTATCAATAAGAAAGACAAAAATGTCTGGATAGTGGACATAGCATAAAGCAGAATAGAAAAGAATTTAAAAAAAATCACACAATACAAAAACCTGTAAATAGAAAGAGAATAACCATGGCAAAAGAAAGCAAAGATAATACTAGTAGTGATAGGTGCCTTGCGTGCAATCTCAAAACCACTGGAGCATTACTTGAACAGTATTGGCATTGACTATATCATCATCAGTCAATTGCAAAATACAGTTTTAGTTGGAGCAGCTTATATCCCGCAACTCTATCTTTTAATATTATTAAACAACAATATCTGTCTATCTCAGGTCCTTGGAAAGGACTTCTTAGGTGGACAAAAATTACAAATCCAACCTAAACTCATGGTTGACTGTTGGACCAACTACAATATATGTAGTACAAAGGTCATCCTTACATAAATGTTTGATTTAAAATTTAAAATTAAGTTGTTAAATAAATATGGTTATGGTCTTATATATACAAAGTGTGGACATAGATATGAATTTCATGATGATCTCTGGATCAAAGTCAGAACCGTATAAACATATGAGCACATAGTGATTAGTGGCTTTCTAATGGTGAAAAATGCATGCCTACCAGCTCTCCTTTTTTGACTTCAGAGCTTCCTCCATTAGCAGAATAAAATATTTCAACTTGCCTATTTGAATCCAAGAACTAGAGAGGCTAATAGGATAATGGATACTTCATCAAAGGGACACCTATGGAAATCAGTAAAAATTGTTTTCAGGCTAGAGGTTACCATATAACCCTGTTCAGGAGGTATCCAGATAGCTTTGGGATACTGCTTGGTGCATTGCCCTGGTATTAGCACTGCTGCTAAAAGAGATCTGCTTTCCCCGTGAGAGTTTAATTGGAACTTTTTAAAGCCAAGAATGGGGAAAAATTACATTGTTAATAAATTATATTCATTGATTAGTTATCTATCTATTTAGGTTCATTAGCCTGTTAAAATGCTATTTGGCAGTACGACAAAAGTGTTCCCTGTTTATTAAATAGAGTAGTGTGCTCAGTTCATTGAAGTTAGGCTGATTTACATCAGTCTTGAATTTGGATTTATTTCTTTCAGTCTCCATTTGTTTCCAATCCTAGGTTCCTTGTACTCTGGTTTTCAATTTCAAAAATTCCAAACTCAGCAAATGTGGAATGAATGAAGCTAAATAGAAATAGTGCCATTTTTACATATTCCAGGAACTAACTTCATACATTTTATTACCTTTCAAGTGAAAAATATGAAATGACAACAATGTTAATTGAATCATTTTTTCTGCTATAGCAATTGATAAAATGATCAAACTACTATTTCCTGCAAGGGGAAATAATACATTATCCACAACATAGTTACTAATATCCTTCTGTTTTCAGAGCTGGGATGAGCAATGGACTTCTGGGGAAGGTGATGTAGAAGATGACCAGGCTGATCCCAAGGGAGGGGTCAACAGTCTCAAGTCTCTTTGTGGCCAACAAGAGATCTAAGTCCAGCCCACCTTTAATTCCACTGACTCTTACCTACCACCTATTTGCTTTTACCATTTTACCATTATCATGTTCAGATTCTTGTAGAGAGCTTTAGAACACAATAAACCTATATATCCATTTGAATTGCCTGGAATAAAGAGAAAATTGTAACCTTGGAGGGGTTAAGAGTCACAAAGTTTATTTACTCTTATGATGGTTGGATGGTTGGAAGCCACTTCTTCATATATTTCTTTTTTTGTTTAGTATATTCTTACTTTTTTTTCTACTTTAGTTCTTTTTAAATTCTTCCTTGCATCTTTTTTTCTTTTCTTTCTTTTTTCTTCAGACTTTACAGGTTGAGCTTGAATTAGATTTTTAATCAGAATTCTTAATTAATAGCAAAAAAAAAGTTGGTGTGAACAATAATTTTTCTTCATCCGAGATAGATATGTAATGCAAACTATCTTCCACTAAGAAATGCATTTAGTCTACCAATTCCATCTTAGATTGACTTTAAAGTGTAGACTTGATGCATAAAATATTGTAACTATTTCTCTGGAACATTTTATGTGTCCTAGTTATACCTGAGAAAGAATCCTGAAGAATTTAAAGGTTTCAATACAGTTTTTCTCAATACATGGATCTTGGATATGTGATTGGATCACCACTGCTATGATTGCTTTCTTATACTCTTTTTATACTCTGAGGAACAAAAGTGTTGAGGATGGAGCCATAACTAATTGTCAGAACAGAAAAAAGTTGAAACTGTAAGAATTTCATAGGAAAACTTTTGATGAAGTAGACAAGATGATAAAAATATCATCTGGGAAATCTTGAACATAGACATAGTTACAGTTTCAAGTTTCATCTGACCATATGTGGTAAATATGGATTGGGGGGGGGGGGNATTGGGGGGGGGGGGAGACAAAAAAAATCAAGAGATTAAAAGAGTTGTCTAAAAATTAAAATTTTGCAGAGAATGGAAGCAATTAGAAATAAAAAACCAAAAGAAATCTGTGATTTTATCTATCTGAGAAATATTAATAGAAACTATTAGGATGTGGCTCAAGTGACTACGATGAGGATTGTCATGCTCCCATCGAAGTCTAATCTGAGGGAGAAGATGAACAGCTGACAGAGAGCGGGAGTGTGGCTTTGTTGGCTGTGGAGGAAACTGGGGAAGGGCAAAGTCTGACAGGGGAGAGAGGGTTCAGATGAAGACCAAGGGCCACCTCATCCCAGGGTATGCAGGGAAGAATGCAGAAGAGAGCAACATTGGTTGCATGGCTTACAAGGAAGGAAAGGGCCCTGATTTAGAGGTGGGTATTCAGCAGGTTCTGACCAGTTCTGGAGAACCGGTAGCGGAAAATTTGAGTAGTTTGGAAAACCGGCAAATACCACCTTTGACTGGAGATTGTACAGTATCCTTCCCCTGCCATGTCCACCAAGCCACACCCACAGAACTTGTAGTAAAAAAAAATTGAATTCCACCACTGCCTTGATTCCTTTCACAAGGCACACCTGGAGATGGAGTTTCAAGGAGAGGCAGTTGGGAGGGGCATTTGTCAGGAACAAATGCTGAATTCATCTAGTGTTAAGAGTTGTGGCCTGCATTCCTGGCATTCCTTCTGACTGTTTGAATTATTGCCATGCTTCTGTGTGCTTATCTTGCTAGAATTATTGGATTCATTATCTTGCTCTGCTGGAGTGACTGATTGAAGTCATTCTGCTTCCAGCATTTGGACTGCAATATCTGCAAACAGAGGCTGTTCCAGGTTCGTGGGAGAGCTTTTCTCCAGGCCGGAGAGTAACTGGAGTGTTGGAAGCAAAGTTGGAGCAAATAAAAGAACTCATACCTGTTCTCTGGTTGTATTGCCTTTCTGCCATGCCCCAGTCATCACAAGGATAAACCTGGATTAGCAGTGTGTGTGAAGTAAGCTGGACTTAAGATGGCTCTTCAAAAGCAAAACTTATGATCACGTCAGAATGAAGAGCCAGCAAGGAAACTGCAAGACAGTTGTCTCCAAGAGTTTTAGAAGTCCAGTGATGTGGGAATATTCATGTTGTTCAAATTGCAGTTGGAGTCTTTGAAAGGACACTAAGTTTGTATACATCCTTTTCTAATTGCTTTTGGAAATTGCTTGTTAACTACTTTTAAACTATGAGGAATCATTGGGTCAAGAAATCTGACAGCACTAGATAAGTTTCCTATAATCTTTAACAAAATAATTTCAACTATTTGTTGAGTTTAAGAGCTTTATTTATTTATTTATTTGAATAAAGAGAAAATGGGTAATTAAAATGTCAGCATTTATAAACTTTCTCAGGAAGTAATAAATTTGAAATAAGATTTTTGGAATTAATTATAAAAACCCTTCTTGTGGATAATGCTAAAAAAATAATATTGTAAAACTGGACATTAGAGGGAACTACAGACCTGCCAACCCCTGATAAAGGAAAATCTGGAGACCCATGAAAAAAAATCTGGAGATTCTATAAAAAATAGTGAGATTCACGGTCACGTGAATAAATAACCAATCAGAGCGTGTTATATCCGGTGGTAGAAAAAGCAAAATGGAGGCGCCCAGAGTAAAAAGAAATGTGCTGTATGTATATATGACTGTATGGTAATATCGATATTGCGTGATCTGAGAAGTGGCATCATGTTGTTTGTGTGAGAATCAGATTTATGCACATATAAGCCGACCCCCAAATTTTGAAAAAAAAAAGCATTTTAAATTTGGCATGAGATTGAGGAGCCTTGTCGTGAGACATGACAAAAAATCATGAGACTCACGGCAGAACCATGAGAGTTGGCAGGGCTGGAACTAGAAAGAACTTGAGACTACCATTAAAGGGAAGAAAACAAAAACTCAACTTACAATTACAGAATGAATCAAAATATTTTACGATTGGACGTACTGAAGGATATTTTTTTAACTGTGGACCCAGAAATTAATTTTAAGAATGTCTGCCTTTATAAATAGAAAATAGTTTAAAATGTTATGGAAGAGAAATTACCTGATGAAATCAAGGCTGATTTAAAAGTGGATTTAAAAATGATAGGTACAAGAATAACCTTAAGCCAGTCACTCTCCCACAGCCCAACTCACCTCATAGGATTGCTATTGTAGAAAAAATATGAGGAGGATGCTTCATTAGATATGTTCACTGCATCTATCTATCATCTGTCTATCTGTCTGTCTATCAATCTATGTATCTATCTATCACTATAATACACTATATTATAAGACGAATCTAGCTGATATTTTAATAATTAAAAGGAATATAATTAAATATTTAATTTAATTTAATGATTAAAAAGAATATAACAAACCAAAAGAGTGACCTGGATATTTTTCTATATTAGATGTCTATGGAGATTCTCAGTCATCCAGGTCATGATTTTCTCAAAGGTGCTTTTTTAAGAGGCAATTGGACTTTCTAAAAGTACCAGAAAGTCCAGTTGCCTCTTGAAAAAGCACCTTTGGGACAACCATGACTCAGATGACTAAGAATCTCCATAGATATATAGCTATGCACTTTGGGGTGAACTCCCTTCAAATGTTGTGGGAATATGAACAGATTTCCGGAATAATTGCAGATTACAGGAACTATTTGCCCTTCAATTTGAGATGCAGACAGCACAGACTCATCCCCAGCAACCTGGATCTGTACTCAACAATGAAGGGACACAGAGCAGAAAAAAAAAACTTGCAGAAAACATGGCTCCAATTTCTCAATGAAAACCAGAAAGTCCAGTTGTCTCTTTAAAAAGCACCTTTGGTTTCCTATTAGATTTACAAAACAAGCTCATTAGGGTTTTGAAGAATTTTTTGAGAAGGAGCACAGAAAAAATGAAAAGAAATCACATTCTAGGACATTATTTGAGGGGAGTAAAGATCAAAATTGTTATAAATAAAAGGAAGGACTATAAAATTGGTTCACTTAATCAAGATTAAATTAGATTGTTATTTCTAATAACTCTTAATGGATTTTCACTGATATCAGAATTGAAATGTAGAAGCTATATAGATTTGTTTATAGAAAAGAGATGGGCTATGAGGAGAAAGGTCATTTGTTATATTTTAAGAGAAGGAGGTAAATTACTAAAAAAATTTATACTTGTGAGAAAGGGTAAGTCACTTCTTTATATATTTATTTTTTTACTATATTTTTTATTGTTTCTTTTCTAGTTTTCTTTCTTTTTTCTTTCTTTTCTATATCTTCTATTTATCCTTTCCCTTTTTCAATTTCTAATCAATTTTATTGATTGATATAATTATATTCTTTAATAAAATTACTTTTTTATTACAATCATTTTTTTTTTGCAAGTCCAGGATCATTTTTCCCCAATCAAATTAGTGTTGATCCCTTGGTAGCAAACATTATCTCTTATTACAGATTATTAAATTCTAACTTTTAAATAAAATATTAGGATAATGTGTGAAGTGTATTCTTTTATACTGTGTTTTGTAATAATGGCTGCTTTTAGATATAGAGTAGCTTTTATAAATTTTTCTTCAGATATAATCTGAGTATTATTTTTTTAGCTTATTTTCATAGCAGTAAAACCAGCATAGCATTGCTTTTACTTTCAGCAAATCTGGAGCTGTTTGATTTTTAAATGTAGAAATTATATACCTAAACAGAGAATAACTTTTACACAAGTTGGCACCAACATAGAATTATTCAGGAAGAGTTATCTTCAGTTGAAGTTTGCATTCATTAGCATTTTCATAATACTAACTCTGTATTCTTTTTATTTTGTATTTTGGTGAAATCTGACTCATCACGTTTTCAATGTACTTCAGTGTTGATTAAGGACGGAGAAGCCAAAGCACTGCATGGAGGTAGGTTATAAGAAAAATACAGAAATGTCTAGAAACATGGCTTTTCATTCAAAGAACAATGAGTGTGCATTAAATTCCCGCTTCATATTCATTGACAGCAAAATAACAAATAAGTTGAATCTAAATTAGCTACTCAAGGTAGTCCATACAAGAAATTAATACCAATTCTATCTTTATTGTTATTGTTACATTAGTAGAATCTTGTCAGTCTAAAAATATTCTTCCCCTCCTTTCGCCTATGGAGATTCTCAGTCATCCTGGTCAAGGTTGTCCCAAAGATGCATTTTCAAGAGGCAACTGGACTTTCTGGTTTTTTCTTTGAAGACGTTTCGCTTCTCATCCTTGGATGAGAAGCAAAACGTCTTTGAAGAAAAAAGAACTAGAAAGTCCAGTTGCCTCTTGAAAAAAGCACTTTTGGGACTCCCTTTCCTTCCTTTTTACTATTTGGAAAACTAAGGAGAGCCCTTTCTTCCCAAGTTCTCCTTTGCTTCTATCAACTGAGAAATCTTTATCTAGTGTGCAGCTCTTCCTCCTGGCTCCCAAGGTGATCCCCAAATAACATTACAGTAAATAATTCCATGATAGTGAGATACTTTCTTTAGTATATAACAAAATGCCCCTTCTTACTACACACACACACACACACACACACACACACACACACCAAAAGTGGAATAGCTTTTACCCATTTTGAAATGGCAGGGCAGAAGCTGTGTGTCAGGGCTTCTGGGCCTCTGTTAAATTTATAAAAGCTTGGAAAATGTCCAATAAAGCTAGTGGGGATCAGTGTCAGCCATTACATCATTCTAAGAAATAAGTAACAAACTTAACTAGAAATATTGCTTAAGGTTGTATTTTTACTTTGTGCTTTAAGTCTCATATTTTGTCACTATTATTTATAGTCTCTGTACAATGTCAGTGTTTATGCATTTCAGATTACTTGGAGTTTCTTTGAATCAGAGGTTCCTCTAAAATTAGAGGAACCAGTATCTAGATCAGTATCAATGATCTGCTCAGAGTCTTATTTTCCTTTAGGTTTTTTTTAATGTGGGATATCCCTTTTAAATTGCTGTCTTATGTTTTGAATAACTTCATTGTTACCTGTCTTGCTATTAAAAGTTTTACTTAAAACTTTACTTTTTAACTTATTTACAATTTTTAAAGTAAAGTTTGAGTTTCTTTATCTCTTGTGAAATCATCCATCTCCAAAATGGAAATATGCTGCAAGGTCAGAAGGTGGCACTACAGAACATATTTCATTTGTTCACCTCTTTTTGTTTTAATGTGCCAGAAGTAACATGATGTCAGGGTTGTATTTTTTCACACATTGGGGTTAGAAGGAAGAGAAGCCTTTCCCTAGAAAATGGGTAGTAACAATCAGTACAAATATGGAGGAAGAGAAATAAGTGAGCGTAGATTCAAATTGCTTTTGAGGGTAGACAGAGTTAGACCTCCAACAGAACTAGTCCTGCTGCTATTTGGCATTAGAGGCAGACCAAAGTAAACAACAGTTGTTGCTGTGTGTGTGTTTTTTCTTAAATATTATTTTGTGCCTGAGATAAGGACATGAGGAGAGGAGAGGCACAGATAGATAGGATTCTTTTTGTCTTCATTTGCCTAAATTCTTTAAAGCAGAGATATAAAGTGACTTGAACATGCATGCGCACACACCACACACACACACACACACACAGAATGCTTTATTTTAACTTCTGGGATAGATAGTGGTAGGAGGCCATGGTCTTCTACATAGTATTGAGGAGTGGGAAGACATCTTTATCTATCTAGAGTGCAGAAAATCCTGAGGAACAACATGTCAGATTCTGTGAGTACCATTCTGATAGATGGAGCAGATAACTATCCTAACAGGACCCAAGAAACAAAGCAAAGTGATAGATCACATTAAGTCCCTTGGTTTATTAATGAAATTTGAAATCTAAGCTCAGGAAGATTTTTTAATGGATCTGAAATACCATAGATAGGACAAATAGAGGAACTGAAGCCAGCAGGAGGGAAGAAAAGGTTGGGTCTGGATTAAAAGGATAGAACTGGGTGGGGGGAGTGATGACAAAATGTCCTTTTCATTTAGAGAGAAAATAAATAAAAGGGACACCCTTTTCAATAAGAGGGAACTTAAAGAATGGGATGTTTCTCTTCTACAGTCAAGCCAACACTCTTAGGAGCATCTGTCCAGCTTTTAGAATTCAGATAAGGGGAATTCAGACCTCATCTTTCACCCTTCAGTCTCAGTTATTAGAAAGATCTAAATCTAATTTAAATGATAAGACCCACAGGGAAATCCTAATTATTCCTTCCAAAAGTTTTGGCTTTTTAAATGTATAAGGTAAATGTTTTTGCAGCCTTCACTAATACAACCAACAAAAGTGTATCAGGCATTGCCACGAAGCACCACTGGAAAGATGCACCAAGGCTGACCCTTTCAGCTCAGTGTAATGGCACTAAGTACAGGAGTGTCTGGAACTGCACCAAGATACCAGCTGTTAAGCTGTTTCTCTAGCTTCTTCCACATACCCCAATGTATGCCAGAAATCACATTATACATCTATTATCGAGAACTAGGGTGTTAAAATGACAATTTGGTATTTGGGTCTTAAAGGGCAGCCTGCAATGACATACCATATGGTCATCTTCTGCCCTTTAATGTTCCTATGCAATAATGTATTTACAAGGCAACAGAGAGACTTCTGGAGATAATGCCATCTGCTGCCACAGAAACAGGAAGCAGAAAATAGATTAGAAGGCTAATAAATGAAAGACTCCCAAGAAACATGAACAGAAACATACATACATACATACATAGATATATGCATATGTATATTAACCATTTATGTAGTAAGTAGAAGTTTATTTCTTATGAAACTACTAATCAAACCCACCAATCTGATCATTCATAGGCAACAAAATTAAAAAAAAAGAATGCAATAAAAATTGCTAAACTGTTCTATGTTAAATAATGAGTGGCAATGTGGGGAATCTAACAGCAAATCACCCTTGTTTGAGTATTCATCATATATTGAGATCCATTAAACAATTCCAATGTAATTAAGTCTCACAGCTTGCCTATGTCAAAGGGACTGTGCATTAGGTTACATTGGATTGCCATAAACACAGCTGGATTCCAAGCAGCCTTTGCCATAATCGCTAAAATCTGAACTACCTATTTCAGATTGCTTTCAATAAGCTGATAAATCACATTTCTTATTATAGCCACATCATCACTTCAATATAATGGGCTTGATTTTGTGAAGCACTTACCTTGAGATATTTTCCTTATGTTGAAAAACGTGCTTTTTCGTTGCTTACACAAAATGTGATAGTTCCTGCTCCTGCAATATAATATAATAGCAAAACTTAACTCTGATCAAGAGAAATGTACAACCATTATAGTGGGTGGCCCTATAAACTTTAAATATGAGATGATAGATAAGAAAGGGGGGAGGGGAGAGGGAGAGGTATAAATAGAGATGATAGATAGATAGAGAGATGGATAGATAGATAGATAGATAAATAGATAGATAGATAGATAGATAGATAGATAGATAGATAGATAGATAGATAGATAGATAGATAGAACAGAAATTTGCTCTAACCCAGTGAAAATAGGTTAGATTTTTAAAAGGTCAAAATTATCAATTGAAATTTGTTGAAATTATGTTTGTCCATTTCATATAACAACACTAGCAATATTTGCAACTTTCAGAGTGACTCCAAAAGTTGCTACACCATTAGAATCTTTATATGTATATAAACATAAGAGCATACATGCAAATTAATAATTTTAGGTATTTTACATTTTAATTAAAGTTAGATAAATTAAATCTAGTTTTCATCCTTTTTGAGGATGATGTCATTGTTCATAAAAATAATTGCCTTATGGCAAAAGACTCATGGCCTTTATATGTAGAAAATTGCTATCCAGGTCATAAAAGGCAGGTCCATTTAATTAAGATTTTGCGTTCCTGCCACTCTTGAGCACTGAAAATTGTATGTGAAAAACAAAAGGCGGGACAAAAATTTAAATAAATAATTGAAGAATAAAAAGAGGATGGAATAATAATAATTACTAATAATAGTACTGCCCCATCCTAATCAACATTATACTGTTGAAAAATCTCACAGTATAGACATTTGAAAAACTGGATTGCTTCCAGTAACATATTGCAAATGATAAAGATCTGACCCAACTGTCTTAATATATGGTGTATTCATAGCTTGTGATTGGCTACATAATATATAAGTGTATTTATAGTTTGTGATTAGCATCCTGAATCCTAATAAGGTATACAAACTTCTACCACTGTATCTTTTAGAAGTCTTGCTCATATGGTCCAAAAGTGAAGTATGTCACATCCCAGCATGACAATTTCTCTAGTTTTTTTTTTAAATTGTTATTCATTATAGCGACCCATGAAACCATGTCATGTAAACCAAACAGAAGTTTCATTTTTCTAATGAAACTGCACCTGAGTTTTGGACAGTGAAGCTTTTTCAAGCCAGAAGCTATACCTCTTCCTATAGTCATATGTGTCAAATGACGTATTTTGCCAGAAGGCAAGGTGGACGCTGTATTTTCAAATTAGAAATTTCAGTTTGCATTTTCAGCAGTGCAGTGTGGACTTTTTTGACAGGGAATCACAAAGCATGGAACAGGTACAAAGTCAATGCTTCGTGTAGCCTGAGATACGACCAAAGCATTTCTACAATTCCCTTGTTCTTTTATTACGATGAAGTAGATTGTAAAGCAGCTCACTCCTTTGGTGCCACTGAGATAACCTGTTACATAAATGCACAGCCAAAAGTTGACATCCATGGCATAAACGAGTCTCCAAACTTGATTCTAAAATTGATACAATTGTAAGAATTTCCTCCATTTGCCTTTCTTTTTTAAAAAAATCTTACTTCTGCCCTTGTCTCCAAAGAATATTCTTCAACAAGATGGCCCTGAAAATTTACAGGGAACTTTTAAAGTAGGTTGACTGCTACCCAGAAATTCAATTAAAGCACTCAAGGAGTTAACAGAACCGTCTGTAGAATGTTTGCTTTCTTCTGTTCGAAATCAAACATTTGATCTTTATCCGAGGTGACAGGTTTAATGCCTTTCTTCTCTGACGAATTTTGAACTGACGAGGAATGCAAACATATATCAGTGTAGTTTTTAAAGTGTTCATCAGAGCAAGCCAATATTGGCAGCATTGCTCACTAATAAACAGCAGAGCCAAGAGGTGGTGTCATGTGTTTTTAAAAATTAGATAAATTATAGTCTTGACATCATTTACATGATTTTGGTGGGATTTGCTATAGGTCAGGTAATTTGATCAGGATTTGAATTCAGGAAAATTATCAGCATTCTCACATTTGTTTTATCTGCTTTAATTTGCCATGGAATATAGTGTCCTAAAAGGTTGCCATTTTAAAAGCAAAAGACAAAACAAACTGAAAATGAGCCAGAATTTTTTCCACATAAAATAAAGCAAATGAGTAAAATTATACAGGCGAGGAAGCAGGTTAAACATAAAAGAAAAGAGCTAAACATAAATAGAAATCATAAAAAGGTCAGTGGATTGGAAAGAAACAAAGTTAAGATGATCTTAAAGTCATCGATGCTACAAAATAAAAGTATCTCAAATTAAGGGAATGAATACAATAAAAAAATAACAGAGACATTATAGTAGTTGGCTCAGAGATTAAAATGTCTGCTATGAACCTCAAGGGCACAAGTAATTTTCTTACTGAAGAAATAAGAGAAATCATTTTGTAGAAGGATTGGCCTGAGAAATGTTACCTGCAGAAACAAAGGCTAACCTGCCTATCTGCATAATTCTGTGCATCAAAGCCAATCAAATAAAATTGCAGTTGAACAAACCCCAGGAGCCACTTTTCACTCGCATCCTCCCAGCATCTGCTACCTCAGCCAACACGAAGTTTAATACTAGGGCTGGCTCTATGAGATGTCATGATGATGCAGTGGTTAAGATGTCACATTAAGAATAGGAGAGCCCAGGTTTCAATTCATGGAACTCACTGATGACATTTAGTCACTTGAATGTCAATGGTAGCCAAACTGCTACCATTGGGTAGTTATGGTGAAGGAAAATAGGAAAGAGTTCAAAGTAGGCCACTTTGAACTTCTAGAAGAAAAGTGAGATCATTCTAACAAACAATTGAATAATTTAGTAATGGACAGTACTTATTCATCTATGGACAGAGATGTGGTGGACTGAATGCCTGGCATCTTGTCCCCGCCCTTCATTGTTCTACAATTCCTGGAGAAGAACCAAGTTAGTGAATGGTACCATTATCCATTTTAATGCAGAAAAAGGCCCTTTTAGCACTAGTTTATCCAAGCAGAAAAAGTGCCAGCCCTCCTGTCTCTTGCCACTCCACCATTAATTGAACTAAGGGAGGGACTACCTGATAAGATTAAAATCCTTCCATAGTGAGAGAGTTTAATTCAGTCAGCAATGCAAGTTTTGATTCGGGATATCACAGGTAAAGAACTAAATGGGAGCTTAGGACAAAAGGGAAAAGGGAGGAAGGAATATATTGTTTCGGAAGGGTTTTCTCAACCACTTCCTCCTGCAGCTGAGACCACATATGCAGGCACATACAGATAGTTTTCGACTTACAACAGTTAATTTAATGACAACTGACTCACATTTATTATGGTTGCAGTGTCCTGGGGTCATGTGATCACCTTCTGACAAGTAAAGTCAATGGGGAAGGCAAATTCATTTAACCACCATATTACTAACTTGACAACTGCATTGATTCACTAAACAACTGTGGCAAGAAAGGTCATAAAATATGGCAAATTTCACTTAACAACTGTCTCATTTAGCAATGGAAATTTTGGGCTCATTGTGGCCATAAGGTGAGAACTAGCTATGGATACATATGCAACAAACAGAAAAGGGACAAAATAAAACAGACAATAGATAAGATAGGGGCTACAACTCAGATACATCAAAATACATCAAAATCAAATATTTAATCCACATCTACTTTCTGTTTCTCATGGATTTTTCTTTTTCCCCAGATCTCCATTCCTGCATTCCTGGAAATTTGGAGTACTGTTTCCCTGGCCTTGAAGCCAAAAGAGATGCTCCAACCTCCATATAGTTACAATACAGATGAAAAGGAGATGCCCTTTCCTCTTTTTAAAATAATGCTTCAAGAGAGGAGTCTCCAAACTTGGCAACTTTAACACTTATGGACTTCAACTTCCAGAATTCCCTAGCCAGCCATGCTGGGAGTAGAATTCTACAAGTATTAAAAGTTACAAAGTTTGGAGACCCCCATTGTCTAAAGCCACTGTCACACAGCACCAACGGATGGAAAGAGGATGTAAAATGGAGAGAAACACTTGCCATACGTTGGTTAACGCAATGCATCCATTCTGTACTCATTGCATCCATTTTTCATACTCTGTATCCGTCCAGCATCCGTCTACTGACATTTCATCTGCTCAAAAAGTTTTTTGAGTCTGCCCACAAAACTTTTTGAGCGGAAAAAGTTATTCCAAAGTGTCCGCTTCTACATCCGCTACGCATATGGGAACATCCGTCTTTACATCCGTCATCTATCCGTTATGCGTCCGCTATATCCGCTAGAACATCCCGCTGCCATCCGTGCCAACTTGCAATCCGCCTCCAGTGGAAAAATGGACACAGAGAGGAGAGCGAAACGGACGCGGACACGACACGCAACGTTATAGCATGGACGTAGAAAGTAAGCATGAAAGCGCGATTGCAGCTCGCATACAAAGCATTAAAATGTAGAAAAACGTTTCATACTAGGGGACGTATCTCGGATATAGAATGTTGCAGAGATGCCTAGAGGATGCACAAAGGGCACTAACGGAAAACCTATATTTCTATAAAAACGGGACAGAAATCACCGGATCTCACTTTCAGTCCAGCAGCCTGCTGTGCCAGACCTCTTCAGCCTTCACTGGCTCTTCGCTCTTCCACCAGCTTCCGTCATTCTCCACCATGGATCTGTCACACCACCTTCCTTTTTGGTAGACCGCCACGTATATACAACAGTGCGAACGCCATCTACTGCTCATTCGCCATGTTCTACAAAGAAGTAAAAGGAGGCGGCCAAGAAGTGTCAAGGTCCAAAGACTGATCACGGAAAAGCAGAGTCACGAACTGTTACAACAAGCTGTATGGTGGAGCTGAGGAACGAAGACTCTCGTGCATTCCAGAACTTCATTGAGGATGCCCCAGCCATGGTTTGACAAAGTTGGTGAGCGGGTGAGACCCAGGTTGACACAGAAAAGAGCACCCAACTTCTGCCCAGCCTGGACCCTGGCGCTGAAGGTTGCACTTGGACTCTACCCACCTGGCCTCAGGACACGTACAGGAGCATGCCAGTACGGCTGGAGGGTGCCACACAACACCCATCAGCCATGTGGTCAGATAAGTGATGCAGGCCTCATAAAAGTACCTGGAGGAGCTACCTCCTGCCCTCCACTGAAAAGTCTGGGAAGAAGTTGCAGAGCAGTGTATCAGAGGTGACTTTCCCCACACTTTGGAGCCATAGATGGCAAGCACGTGGCCTGCAAAGCTCCAGCCAATCGCGGGATCCACTTATTTCAACTACAAGGCTCTTCAGATCATTCTCTTTGCCATGGTCGATGCTGACTACATGTTCATGTACATCAATGCTTCAGGCAATGGGTTCAGCTTCAGATGCCCAGGTATACAACGCCCAGTCACCGTAAAAGAGGCGCCTGGAACACAACCTCATCATGCACTTCCCCGATCCAGACCCCCTGCCAATTACACACAAGATGTGCCCTACTTCATCGTGGGGATGATGCCTCTCCCTCAGAACCTACTCATTGGAAGCCCTACACTTCGCAGATGCCTCACCCTGTAGAGAGGATCTTCAAATACAGGCTGTCCAGGGCAAGGCGGGTTGTGGTGAGAATGCCTTTGGAATCCTGGCCAACAGGTTTCCAATACTTCTCACCACATGCAATCACCCAGAGATGCGAAACATTGTCGTGGAAAGCTTCTGCATCCGCCACAATCTCATGCGCACCGCTACCCAGTGTTGCAGAACAGGCTTGTGGGACCCCCAACAAGAAATGGGGACATGGAGCCTGCGTGAATGGAGCCAGAGGGTGAAACGGATAGACACTGAGCAGAGTTGCAAGACCCCAACAGAGCCTCATGTGAAGGGAAGAAGCAGCGCAAACCTCTGAGACACTGGGCAACTCCCCAGCTGCCGCAGCAGTGGAGTTGGCAAGACAGGATGCGTAGATGCTTAATGGATTGCTTCCTTCAGCCTGGTCTCATCACACTGATAGAGATTGTTGCCATGTATGTTGAGTGCGCCCTACAATGAACAGGGCATTTAATAACGAGTTGGGTTATGGTTGAAATGTGTTGCATGAATGATTACATTGTTATTTGAAATAAAGCCATAGGTGGGCACCCTGGGAGGGTGGACCATACAGTCCCACTATCTTGCACTGGAGTTAACTTATCCACTGCTATCCTTTACCCAAACCCCCCCCACCCGCAGCTATTACCCATCCCACAGTATCCCTGCCCATCCCCACTGCCTAGCCTACCCATCCTACCAAGCATGCAAAGGCTTAAAACATTCTAAAAGTTTCCACAAAGACTTTATTAACTAAAATAAATGAACCAAGTGTGTGAAGCAAAGATAAACTTTATTAAATAACAAACTGTAAAAGCCAAAATGACTCAAGAAAAAGTGTCCCAAGCAAAGATAAAGTCTCAACAGGTAGAAACCCAGTCTCTGGCACTCTTCTCAGGTCACTCTGAGAATGCCCATAGCTCAGCGAGTGAAGGGTCCAGGTGCTGCTGGAGTGACGGCTGCTGGAGTGCTGGTCTGAGGTGCCAGTTGGGTGCCCTGACCCCGAGAACGGAGACAACGGGATGGTGTGTGAGAGAAGCTCTCCAGAGAGCTGGCTCAGTCCTGTGATGTTGAGAGCCCTTCCTCCAGACATTGGTTCCAGTCCCAAGACTGATGACAGATGTTCTGAGGCGGCTTGCTGTTGGGGCGAGGAAGGAGGACGTGTAGATGGGGCTTCTGGTCTGCCAGCTGACGAGGTGAGGCACCTTTGGTGGCATCTGTGGCCTGGGTGGTATCTATGCGTGGGTTGGCATTCTGTGGGCATGGGTTGCAATCAGTGCATCGTGGCATCTGTGGCGCATCGCGCTGGCAGTGGTGGGTTTCGATTTGAACCTGTGCCTGACTGGGAAGGGCTTGCCTGTGCGTGCTGGAACTCCTCGGTAGCCGTAGCCTGGTAGTGAGGCCTTGGAAAGCCTGAGGAAGCGCTGTGACATCACCTGGGGTGCGAGGAGCAACCTGAACTGGTGAGCAGCGTTCAGCTGGGCCTGGAGGTTGTGCAGAAGACCGGTATCCTCATCCTTTATTCACCTCGCGTACTGTGATTCGGACATGTCCATGCAGGTCTGGTTGACATATGAGGGAAAGGGGCCTTGCCCGGTTTTTTGAGGATTTGTATGTCGGGGATGTGTTACAGCTGAGAGAGCGAAGAAAACTATGCTGCTTTTGATGGTGTCCCTGATTCTCCAGCAGACAGTGTGGCTCTGCCCCCTCCGGTCTGGCTCTCTGCCCCTGCTTTCTGTGGAGTGGAACTGGAGGTGTGTGTGGGTTGTCCTCTGCGTTAGAAGTGCCCTCTCCTGCTCCCACTGCGTCAGGGGGTCCTCCACCGCTCTCCAATGGAGAGTGCAGCTGTCGGGTGGGTCTCCGTCGTGCGACACTCCAACAGATTACCTGCCTTGGACACAGGAAGCTGGACTGTTGGCCAGAAAAACAGGACTGCTCTCTGTGGCTCCTGAGAGCAGAGGTAGACCAGACGGGGGGACTCCTTGGTGGCAATCTCACCCTCCAAAATCTGCACTGCCATTCATGTAGTTCTCCGTTGGTGAGCCTGGCCAGACTTCTTTGAGGTGCAGCTTCCCGTACCACAGTGTGGCATATGTTTCACACCGCGAGGTAGGACTCCAAGTGTAGCCAGCTCTCCACTCTCTCTCTCCAAGCTGCCCTGCTTCCTCTTGGTGTCTCGATAGTAGACGCTGCTGTCCCTTCCGCCATAGTACTCGTTCTCCCTCAGCCCTTCGAGCACCTCAACCTACATGTTCCTCTTCGATGGAGTATTGCCTCCTCTCCTTTCTTGCGCTATGCCTTCCTCCCTCTGCACGGCCTTCTGGGCCCTCATCAGAGGGGCTTCGAGGTTCAAGGGCCTGTCCACCACACCACCACCACCAGCAGCAAGCAAGGCAAAGCTACGATAAGCAGCAAAAGGACACAGACAGCACCACCAGACACCCGGATCATCATCAGCACAGAGGGCTCAGAGCACCAAAGCACAGCAACCAGCAGGACCAGACACCGCAAGAGCCAGAGCAGCAGCACACAGGGCAAGGACCAGGGCAACGAGAAGCCAGCAGAAAGCACCAGCACCAGGAGCACGCCAAGGTAAGAAGCACCAGCAGAAACAACAGCAACAGGAGCAGCGCCAGCAGAGTAGCCCCAGCAGCAAGCCAACCAGCGGAAGGCAGCACACAGCAAACGCCCAGAAACAGCAAAGTCAGCCAGCAGCAGAAACCCCAGCAGAACAGAGTCAGGGCCAGGGGTGGATGGGTGCCGTGCTCCTTCTTCCAGGGCTGCAGAAATGGCACAGGCTTCCTCTGCTTCCCATGGGTTCTTGGCTCGTGATGTGTCTGGCAGCACGTCTTTCCTCTGAATTAGTGAACTGCTTGCGAGCTGCATCTTTTATATCCACGGGCTGATGCAATGCCATACCTCCCCGCATGGCGCAGTGAACGCTTTGCATCCATTACGGCATTGCTAGGCATCCCTAGGCAGTCGCTCTGCATCCGCGTCAAACAGCTCGGCATCCGTCTGCATCTGTTCCTTCCGCTGCGGCATCCACTTCACTTGCTCCCAGAAGCCTGCCAGTGCCAGTCCGCTTCCATCCCTAGGCTTCCATGGAGCATCCAGCTTTACATCCTCGCTACGGTTCCTCTCCCCGTCCCGTCCGTTCCTTTCCGTTGTTGTCCACTCTGTTTATGCAAATTTGGGGCACTTTTGAGAGCAGATAACAACGGATAGAAAATTTTCTTGTCCGCTGTGTCCTTTTTACATACTTTTTGCATCCGTCGGCCTATGGGACAGGCCCTTAAGAAAAGGAAACTTTTGTTGTTCCCCTGATTGGTTGCCAAGAGTTTTATTTTTCCAGGCTGATGGTCCCTGGAAAATATGGTCCCATATTGATGAATTTGAGATAACTGACAAATTGAGTTATTGTTTTTCCTTAAACTATTTCATGTTTTCAATTTCTTGGTATGGGTTCCCCCCCCACTTTTACAACAAATTTCACTGGATCTGAGCCAAGACATTGAAAATAATATAGCATGGCTCTACCCAGAATCAATTTTGGCTTGATTGTACTTCTCCAATAGGAAATGCAAAATTACTCAATGTATGCATTCTGGGAACCTCTAAATGGAACTGCTACAATTGTAGTTTATTGGGATTAATTTTGAAAGCTCTGGAGAATTTACAATTATACTATACTGCTGAATGGCACTAATCAGAAACAACACAATTCTATTCTTGAATCAATTGCTATTGTTGCCAATAAAAGTGAGGGCAGCAATGTGTCATGTTGCAAATGGGCTGCCTCAGTATATTTAAAAGAATGCCTTTTCCTGCAAATACAGTATATTCTATTATAAGTGAAAATGAAAATATGCCAAGGATTTTTATTTTGCAAGATGTGCCTGATGACAGCATGGTCAAGGGCTTTCTTTGTCGTAACAGTTAAACTCTGAAATTTCTTGTTGGAACAAACCATACCTTTGTTTCTGTCTTTGAAGAAACAACTGGCAACATGACATTGTGAGTTTGACATCCACATTCTAATGGTTTGCCTGTCAGTGTTGGTGGAGGTGGTCTTAGAGATACTTTGGTTGGTATGGTTGCTGTTGGCTTCTTAGACAGTTTTTTTGGTATTGTTCACTTGATTGATGGCCTGATCATATGTTAACCTTGCAGTTAATCTATACTGATCTGGGTGCTGATTGCTAGTTAAGGCTAGGTCACACTGGCCGACGGATGCAAAACGTATGTAAAAAGGACACAGCGGATGAGCAAATTTCCCGTTGTATATCCTCTCAAAAGTGCTCAAAATTTGCATAAGCAGAGTGGACAACCAACGGAAAAAGAACGGACGGGGAGGAATGTAGTGGGGATGTGAAAGCGATCTGTTCAGTCAGGAAGCCTAGCGGATGAAACCGGAGAAGCGGATGACACATCCGACAGGGTTCCGGTGGGAGAACGCCGAAGCAGACACGTAGCGAAAAGGACGATGATCGTAGCGGATGCGCAGATGCATACGGATGCCTATAGGAGCCTAGCGAAATGCCTTAGCGGATAGCAAAGCGTTCACTGGCATCGCGGGGAGGATGCCAACTTGCGGTCAGCCCCGCAGCATATAAAAGGATGCAGTGCGCAAAGCAGTTACCATCAGAGGAAAGACCTGCTGCGAGAGACATTTTGCGAGAACAAACAGTGGGGAAGAAGAGGAAGCCTGTGCCAATCTGCTGGCCAGCCCTGGCAAGAAGGACAGAACCACGTATCCCACCCCCTGGCCGGCTGACTCTGGAACTGCGGTGCTGCTGCTGGCGTGTGGTGTGCTCCTGGTGTTGCTGCTGCTGGGGTGCTTTTCCTGCTTGTGATGCGTGGCTGGTGTTGCTCGGTGATGCGGCTGGTGCTGCTGGTGCTTCTTCCTGCTGTGTGCTGCGTGCTGCTGGTGCTGCTGCTGGTGTGGGACCAGCCCCAAGGACCTCAAACCCTACTGCTGAAGGCCCTGAAGCCCTGCCAGAGGGATGAAGAGGCAAGGTAAGGAGAAGGGAGAGAGGAAACAAAGTACTACCATTTCCGGAATACCATAGAGGATGGAGTTGCTGGAATTAGGCTGAGGGAGCCAACGGAGTACCTGTTGGAGGAAGGGCCACAGGCTCTAATCGCGACACCAAAGCAGAAGCAGCAGCGTGGAGAGAGAAGGTTGGAGAATTCCTGGGCTACACTTTCAGATGTCCTCCTGGGGATGGTGGAAGCATACGCACACCTGTATGGCAACTGCACCTGAAGAAATCTGGGCAGCCGCTGTCAAGCTCACTGACTGGCGAGACCTATGTCATGGCCAGGTGCAGCTTCCTGGGAGGTGTGAGGGTTCCGCCACTGAGGAGCAGCACCCCTCTGTCAACCCTCTCCCTAGGACAGCCAACAGACGCCACTCCTCTGTCCAGCCAGGAAGACACTACCGTGTCCAGGCCAGGTGTCTTGAGGGGCCCACGACGAGAAACCCCCACCAAAAGCTGCCACTCCTGCTGCCAGAGACATGGAGATCCCCTGTCTCAGATAGGAGCCACAAGAACAGGCAGCCACCAGAGACCAACCCACACCCACACCCAGCTCCACCTCCACAGGAAAGCAGGCAGAGAGGCAGACCGGAGGAGAAAACCACACTGTCCTCTTGGAGATCAGGACACAATCAAAAGCCAGCAACAGATTCTCTCTTCCCAGCTGGGTCCCCACGGGTCTTGACATTACCATCCATCCAACCGCAAAGCCCTTCATCACGTACGTGAGCCAGGACCCTCATGGACATGCCCAGCCCAGTACCAGGCGATGAAGGAGAGGATTCACAGCTCTTCTGCACACGCCTCCAGGCTCGCTGAACCTGCTGCTTTACCCACTCCAGGTCTGCGCCTCCACCCCAGGCGTTGTCACCAGGCCCTTCCACGGATGTTCAGCCAAGGCCCCTCGGCCTTCCAAAGCCTACACACCAGCGACTTCCCACAGCAGAGGCAGCGCTTCTCCCATCCACACCCAGCGTTCCTTGGATGCCACAGACACCACAACGCCTCAGTTGAACCCCAGCTGCAGACCAGACAGCCCCATTAACACTCCTCCTTCGTTCCACCCCACAGCCAAGCCCTTCCTCAGAGACATTCTGTCATCAGTCTTGGGCCTCACATCCCAGGTACTTGGAGGAAGGGGCCTACTCTCAATTCCACGGGAACTCGAGTCAGCTTTCTGAGAGGCTTCCGTGCACACACCATCTTCCTTTGTTACTCTCGGGCCCAGCAGCCTCCAATGGCACCTCAGACCAGCACTCCAGCAAACAGCCCACCTTCCACAGTTCCTGGCCCCTTTACATCTGAGGACCATGGGCATGCTTTCAGGTGACTGAAAGAGTGCCAGAGAACTGAGTTGTTACCTGTTCACCTTATCTACCTTATCTTTGCTTAAAGACACTTTACCTTGGGTCTTTTGCTTTTTAATAAAGGTCATAAGTTTGTTATTATAAAAGTATCTTTGCTTCACACAACTTGTTGTTCATTTTTTTTTTACTTAATAAACACAGTGTTGGGTGAAAACTTTGAAAAAAGGGGGTGAGGCGCTTGCATGCTTGTGGGATTGGTAAGGATAGTTGTGGGAATGGGTAAGGATAGTTGTGGGATGGATAGCTGGATGTAATTATGTGAGGAGTGTGAGGTCAGCTGGCATGAATGGATAGCTGTGGGATGTAGGATATGGGATAAGGTATTTGTGTGGGTAAGTATAGCTGGATGGTGCTTGACAAGATTATGTGATAGATACGGGGAATGGTAAGCTTGTGGGATAGATAAACCTCCAAGTGCAGCCAATAGTGGGACTGCTATGGTCCACCCTCCAGCTGCCACACATTATGGCCCTTTATTATCAATAACAATTTAATTCATCTGATCCACAATTTCAACATAAACAAAACTCTTATTAAATGCCCTATTCGTTGTAAGCGCCACTCAACATACATGGCACAATCTCATCAGTGTCGATGAGACAGGCGTGAAGAAGCATCCATTAAGCATCGACCATTCCTGTCTTGCCACTTCCACTGCTTCAGCTGGGGATTGCAACCATCTTTGTTCAGGAGGGTGTGCTGCTTCTTCCCTCCACTGAATCTGTTGGGGCCTTGCCACATCCACAGTGTGTATCAGGTCTGGATCTGGGAAACCCTGATGAGGTTTGCGTTCCAGCCCACCCTTGAGGTCACTGGTGTTGTATATCGGGCATCTGAAATCTGACCCATTGCTGAAGCATGATGTACACTGAACTTGTAGTCAGCATCACCATGGCAAAGAGGATTTGATGCTGAAGAAGCCCTTGTAGTTTAAATATTGGACCCGAGTTGACTATGAGCTTTGCAGGCCACGTGCTTCCCATCTATGGCTCCCAACGGGTGGGGAAAATGTCCACCTCTGATACACTTGCTCTGGCAACCTCCTCCAGCCTTCTTCAGTTAGATGGGCACTGGGGAGCTCCTCCCATGTTCTTTGATTGATGGCCTGCACCACTTCTCTGACCAGAATGCTGATGGTGTTGTTGGCACCCTCCAGGCATTGCATGTTTCTGTATGTGTCCCAGACGGCCAGGTGGGCGCAGACTCAGTGGGGCCCACCTTCAGTCCAGGTCCAGGCGTGGGGATCGGAAGTCTGGTGTTGCCTCTGATCAACCTGGTCTCAGATCTCCCAAACTTTGTCAAACATGGCAGGTGGCATCTCAATGAAGTGCTGGAATGCATTGAGTGTCTCATTCCTCAGCTCCACTCAGCTTGTCATAGAGTCCGCCAACTCCACCTCTTTTCCCGAATCCATCGTTGCCACAACAGTTCTTGCGACGTCTCCTTCTCTTTGCGTAGAAAAGGTGAAACAGTCTGAAGAGGGTTTGGTTCTGGTGTTGAATGATGGCGGTTACCAAAAGGATTGTGCGATGATCCATGGTGGAGATCAATGGAAATAGCAGTAGATGGATGTTTGAGGGATAGAGTTTGAGTGACATGGGCTTTAAGAAATGCTTGGGTCTGCTTTTTGGGCTGGGTGATCATCCCTTTTGCACAGATGTTGTCAATGTCTATGTGTCTATTGATGGCTGATTTGTCAGAGTGCCAGGTTTCTATAAATTCCCTGGCATTTTTGGACTTGGCTTGGTCTAGGATAGTCACATTTTCCCAATTGAAACTCTGGTTAAATCTATCTATATGTTGTGAAATTAAAGAGTTTTCATCATGTCTTCTGACTACTGGTTGGTGTTCATGGATGCATGCTGCCAGTCTTCTGCCTGTTTGTCTCATATGATGGTTTTTGCTGACCTTACATTGTGTGTTATTGATGACTCCTATTTTTCTTCTGGGGTTGTTGTGTCTTTTGGTCTGATTAGGATGCTTTGAAAACTAGTAAACTTATCCCACTCTTCTCCTTGCTGTCTACCATTCTTCTTTACCTTTCTGTGGACATAAGCCAGCTCTTCTTTTTATTTTTAATGAAGTGCAAGACTAAGAAACATCCTTCTAAATAAAGGGTATGTTTCATGCTTCACTGTGTGGTATTCTCTCATTTATTTATTTTTGAATTGAAATATAATGGCAGGACTGTATGGTTGTTGCAGATTTCTTTTTGTCAGTGCTGCTTTCAGAGTTATAGCTATAATTCCTCTTGCCAGAAAGGAAGACAGACAGCACTCCTGTAATGTTAACCTGACCATCCAGGACTGAAATTAAGATTTCCCCGTATTAAAGAACCATTTCTTGTGTTGCAAGAAGAATAATTCTTTTGAGTATCCTTTTTTCTCCCAACAGGAAACAATAATGAAATGAACTCAATGAACTCAATAGATCAATATCAATTAACCAAGAAATAATTTTCAGTTCTGAGACAAGAATGTGTAGCATGACCAGAAATAGCAAAGATTATCAGGTAAGTTAATTTGCATGCTACTTTAAGCATTTTGCACCGGTTTTGTGTGTAGCGATGTACCTAAAAAGAAAACACAAGCTATAGAAAATACACATGGTTAACAATAATGCAACATAATCCATGCAACCTATCTTCTCAGGAGAAATAATTCAATTACTAAGTAGGAAACAGATCTTTTTTCATGTCCAAATAGTTTACAGTTTATGAGCAGGTGCTAGCTAATTCTTCTTACCTTCACTCCCATTTTTCCTTTAAACTGGCTTCAGCCAAGGACAACAAAAACAGAAACAATGTTGTTGGCAAATACAAGTTTCAGATTGTTATGGTTTGTTTAAAATAAACCTAGGATAAAACTTTCAAATATGGGCTGTTTTGTTCTCATTTCAGAACACTTAGATATCTTCTTTCCAAGCTCAGAATTTTTCAAGCTTTGGAATATTTTGCATGTGACTGAAAAACATACTCATCTTTCTTTAACCACAGTACAAACATGTCCCAATTTTTATATACATGTCCTTATGATTTCATCTTCATCACTAGTCCACAACCAACTCATGTTACAATGGTTTTTAACTCTTCTAATTTTAGAAAAGGGTGTTCTTTCATTTCCTGACCCTTCCTGTCTTGGACACAATCTAAGATACAATCATTGGCAATGTAATGGTCAGGACATAGACATAGTCAGAAGTTGGGATCTGTCCAGTTTTATTGGCCATTCTAATCTGCTATGAGGATACCTCTTCTTGTCTCTGAGGCATGAAAGATTATGTATAATGAGCACCCCCCCACCCAATCTTCTATTTCAGTACCAGGTCTTGACCACGGATACACACATGCATCTAGCCATTAATCAACATTTGTCCCCTCTCTGAGCTTCAACCTCACCCCACATGAGGGAGAGTGATTGATTGCTGTCCTTTGTAACAGCAGGAAAAGCTCTGTGGGAAAGGAAACTAAGCCAAAAGAACCAATGAGTCACTTTTCTTCATTTATCCCACATTAAAACTATAAAGGACAGTGCATTCACCAGCTTGGATACTGAGACCAAATAGGGCTTGGCAGTGTGGATGGCAAATTTTTGGCCATTGTATATTTCTGCTGGCTGAAGGATGGCTTGCTTGCACATTAAGATGAGTCTGTGCTCTACATAGGAAAAATTGAATATAAAAATAGGGATAAATACACACAAAAAGTATGTGTTTGGCAAAACCACATATGAAAATGTTTGTATGATTTTGTATAACAAGCTTTTCCAGACTAATGTGGAAGTTACTGATATGGGCCAGATAGAGACTTATTCTTCTAACTCAGGGGCGAATGTGTCCTTCAGTTTGTAAAATCACATCCCTTAAATTATTTTACTTAAGGAGAAAAAAATAGCCTGACTGATCTGAGTCACATAAAAACTGGAAAGTACACTCTGTATCTTTATTCAGTGATTATATGTGCATAAGGATATGCATGCAGGGAAGTAGCTTTGCTCATGCTAGCCAGATGAAGATAACTTATTGTGGAATCTTTACACGAAGAAAGGAGAAACAGGAATCTAAAAAAAATCTTCTGTCAGCTGAAGCACATGATAATTGACATGTCTCAGGCAGGACTGCCTGACCACATGGATTTCAAACAATTACTTTCCTCAGCTGTTAGATTTTCAGATGTGATCTATAGAGCGATGCTGACAGTAGATTTTCTGCCAGCAATAAAGGTGGCCTGATTCAGAGAATAATTATTGTATGCAAATGAATGTGATTTTCCTCTGCCCTTTTATGGATGATTCTGCTCTGCCATTCATCAGGGCCACAAATTTCACTTGGTAGGAGATGGAATTAAAGAGACAGGCGCCTCTGGACCTTTGTCTCTGAGTTACTAAATCCATCCGTAACTATCTTCATAAATAGATCGTGCACATAGTACAAAGTGATGACAAATATCCATACATTTTTTAAATCCAGGCATTTTGCTTCAAAATTTGTTCAGGATATTCCAGAAGATTGCCTTAAAGTCCACAAGTTTAATAGCCATCCCTTTTTCTCACACATACGTCCAGTCACTTGTAAAATATATTGCCTAGTTTTGCCTGCCTGTTTTAAAGGAGAAAACACAAAGAGCTATTTTGTCTCTGATTATGATTCTGTTCTGATCTTCATGCAGAATTGTGAATAGTAAGTGAAAATAACAGGTAAACATCAGTAAGGTCCTTTCTTTTTAATACTGGCCCCAGAATGCAATGGCAAGTTCACAGAAGAAGTGCAGCACAAAATGTATCGTTGTTAAGTACCAGTTTCTGCATAGTTCCCAGTTTGCAGTACACATCCTCCTCCAAGTATGGAAGAAAGAGTGATTGAGTATAAATGGAACAAGTCTTGTTACTCATATTATAACAGTATCCTCATATCATAGTAGATCTAAAATGCTTTTTTTCCCCTCAGTGCCACTATAAATCAGAAAGGAACTGGTTTTTGTCTGCATGTACATCCACAATGCAGGAAGCACCACTAGAGGCCATCATATACTTATTTAAATAAATGCTGAATTAATGCATTTCCTCAGTGGAGAATGCAACCTCTAGCATTGCCAGAACAGTATTATTGCACTGAACAAATAGTTCCCTCTGGTTTGTTGTTGTCCAAAATATATTTTTTAACCAGGAAAAGCTTACAATAATCATTACAAACCACAGAAATAAATACTAATCAGCCTGTACTTTTAATAGAGATTGTTTTAAAAATGCATTTACAGCTTAGGAGAAGATTACACCAAAGACTACACTGTGACCTAGATAGCTTAGATGGTATCCATAGGTCAAGTCAATGGTATTAGAGTGGAAATTTCAACTTGCCTTCTTGAATTTGGACATGCCATGTCATAGCTAGTTCTTAGTGAATTATGATATATGTACTTTTAAACACTACCACTTTGCCCGAACTACTAGAAATGTGGAATATTTTTTCAATTATCAGAGGTCATTTTATATCTGTATATTTTTTTAAAAAAAATCTGGCTATGTCAATATGGTATATTTGCTTGGGGAAATACTGCGCTGTCAGGTTCACCAACAGCATAGCTGCTGACAGTTTTTAGTTTTCTAAAATTTCTCTGACTAAAACCTTGCCTATATTTTCTAAATATTATATTCCATTCTCAAAACTCATCCTGGATAAGAGAAGATAGTGGAGGAGAAGGTTGTTGAGAGGAATTTCATCAAATAAACTCACATATTTTAATCCTGTTTCCTTTGGCCTCATCTCAGCATGACTAGAGTACCTTTTACTGCCCAACAATACAAAATCAGAAAATAAAAATAAAATTCATAATACTTCTTTAATTTGAAGGTGCTACTGACTAGATTGGAAATGGTAGGAGGAAGATGAAAATTTGCAGAGGTTGACAAAATCTTACTTTCCTGGGTGGAAAATCAGAAGCAAATATAAAGTAGCATTTTGCTTGATTACATCTAGACTCTTTAGCAATCATTTCTAAGAAATCTCTCCATTTTAAACTTTGTTGTATAAAATTTAAGAGTTATAGTTGGATATGGAAAGTCCTTCCTTATGAGGGCTTCTTGATATAAATTGGAATGAGCAGTAATAGTCCTGATTTTCTTGGAGATCTATTAGGTTCAATGGTAATCTCTTCTAATCTGACAATTTTACTCTAGGAAACTGGTGGTTGAATCATTAGAGTATGTGCCTTCATAATGCTAGCAAATACTGGTAAATTTGGTAAATAAAATAAATTGGTAAATAAAATAAGCAGGCCTGGAATATATGACCAAAACCTCCGTGGACATGAGAATGAATATCAAAATATCATAAATCTACCCAGTTGGGTTTAAAGTCCTACATACTGTAGTCTCAAAAATGAGGAGGAAGGTTGGCAATTGTAACATATTGTTTGTAACCAGAGTTAGTGTTTTTAAAGATTGGGCTGTAAAAATAAACAATAAATCCTAAATTCTGCTGAAGAAGTTACCTAGCCTGGTAACAAACATTTGAGAACCAACCCACAAGATCGGAGAATGAACCTCCATCCTCATCCTCCACCCATATTTGCCACTATCTCAAATAAACAAGATGTGGTCTTGGGCACCCTGCTGTTCATCTGAATATATTCCTGGGTTCTTAGATCTGATCACCAGGCTGGAAGTTTGTGCTCCTTCACTTCTTACTGTAGGGGATCTTCAGTCTCCATATGGTAGGGGCTGCGTCTAACAGAATCCAGGAATTAATGCCTACATGGTAACTATGGGCTTTCTCAAATAATCTCAGGCTCAACGCATGCAAGGAGTCATGTATTAGGTCTTTTTTTTCATTTTGAAATGTTATAAGATCTTGGTATGGAAATGATCACAATCAAATTATTTCCTGGTCCAGTTATGATTGACAGCCATGCAGTTTTCATTGTGATTTTCAAATGAACCTGCATAAATAATTCTCATATTTGACACAGTGTCTTTCAGCAACAAATTACCAAACTGATTTCCAAGTTATGATGCCATGATGTTGCTAAACAGCTTGTATAACCCTCACTGGTTTAACTTCAGCCAAGGTCAAATGAATCAGTGGGAAAACCCCATAACATTACATGATGCTAGACAGTGGTGGGATTCAAATATTTTTACTACCGGTTCTGTGGGTGTGGCTTGGTGGGCATGGCAGGGGAAGGATACTATAAAACTCCAGTCAGAGGTGGTATTTGCCAGTTCTCCAAACTATTCAAAATTTCTGCTACAGGTTCTCCAGAATTGGTCAGAACCTCTTGAATATCACCTCTGATGCTAGAGTGGAATTTCATTTACATTTTTTAAAAAAATAAATAATGGGGAAGTTACTCTTTAAAGAATGGGTTTAACCTGCTTCAAAGCTCTGATACAAACTAAACTTATTAGACAGAAAAGACTGAGTACACTCATACTTTTAATGGGCAATTGGAGAATGTTGTGAAATTAAATCTGTACCCTAAGCACTGCTTACTGTTGTGAAGATGAGTCTTTATGGAACAGGCATTAAAAATGATGGCATTATCATTCAACCAGCTTTCACATTAACACGTCTCTCTCCCCCACCCCTTTCTCTTTTGCAAGCAAAATTGCATGCCAGCTGGAAGCATTCTTTTCTAACCTCATTGTATCAGTACTTTCAATATATGGAAGACTGACCATATATTTTAAGAATATATATACACTCATACTGGAAATATTGTTTTCTCTACAGTGGAGTGTATCCTTCAATTTGAGATAGCATATGTCAAATGAGTTTTTCTATCAATACAACACTGTTTCAACACTTAATACAAAGCAGAGCGAAGGTATTCACAGAAAGCAAGGCATGCACATTCATTAAAAGTCAGCAGCATTGTGTTCATTTTTATGCCCAGAAGTTCTGTCAGTGGTAGCACTTTCTTCCTTCTTGAGTACTTTGTCACCCATCTCACACTTTGCTTTGGCAATATTTATATGAGCCAAGCTGGTGACAATTTCAGCACTCTTGTGTAGAGTAATTAGAATACTCCAAATACCTAATTCTGATTGGCCGAGCAGGCCGCAATAGGATTGGATAATAAAGTACCATTGCAATTGGCCCATCTGACGGCGGGAAAGCTTAAAGAACTATCATTGGCCGCAAGCCATGAGTAGCCGCTATAAAAAGGGCTGCCGCGGCTTTGGCATATGTTCTGTTACAAATCACTGAGTTATTTTAATAAAGAGCTGTTTGTTGGAACAGCGGTCTCGCGTACCTTTCTTCTCAGAACAGAACACTGGTGACGAGGGTGGGATTGTCGTAGAAGAGTGAGACCGAAGCATGCGGCAACAAGAACCGAGCAAACAAAATGGCCGGTAACAATGCGCCGCCCGCACCATTCAACCCAGCCAAAGAAGATTGGAAGTCATACACTGACCATTTCCTAATGTTCCTAGAAAGCAACGAGCTACAAGGAATAACCAACCAGAGGAAGAGAGCCATATTCCTCATGCACTGTGCCCCTACCGTCTTCAAGATGGCCAAGGCATTAGCCAAACCGCGGACGTAAAACAAATGGCATGGCCAGAATTAAACTGAATGCTATGAGCCCATTACACGCCTGTGGTCTCCAATCTTATTAAAAGGCATGAATTCTATAAGCAAGATCAACGAGAAGATGAGAGCATCAGAGATTTTGTAGCAGTCCTAAGAGATATCGGAGGAGCTTACGAGTTTCTCAACATGGACGAAGCCATGAGAGACTGCGTGGTCCTCGGGTTGAAGGATGCTACACTCCAAAACAAGCTACTAAGCAGAGCACATATTACAGTGGCTGAGGCCATCGCAGAAGCCACCGCTGCTGAAGCAGCCAAGAAATCCACAGCCACTATGCACCAAATGAACTCAACAAATCCAGAACTACAGAACCAAACTCGAGAAAAGAAGGGGGAAGGAACACAAAAAGAATCCACCATGACTGCCCACCATGAAGACCTCGACTCCCCGAGCGACACCGATGATGACAATGAAGACATACATAGGCTCCAGTCAGAAAGAAAATGGCGGGAAAAAAGAGGAAGGAGGCAAGAATTCCAGTGTGCTGGATGTGCGAGGGACACCATGCACCTGAATGAGTTCCTAGTTGCAATTTGCAGATTTTGTGAAACAGGGAGCACATTTCAAGGTCCCTGTGGAACAAATAGAGCTATAGTCCAAAAATATGGCAGGCACACCCCAAAAAAACAGAGAAGACAAAGCGGAACAATGGAGCCAAGAGACAGAGCTGATGAATAAACGCAGAGAAAAAACACCAAACAATAATCATAAGGAAATGCCAGGGCGAGCAAAATGAAAAAAGGTCCAGAATAAACGTAAAAACTTCGAAGGAAACGCCCTGTGAATGGAAGTAGATCCAATCTAAATGTCAATGTATCATGGACACCAGCAAAAAATCTGATACCAGACAGTCAAGCAAAGAAGAACTGGAACAGCAAAGCCCTAATACCTCAAAGATTACCAAGGAAACTAATCCGGTAAGTGGCTCTTGGACATTTCTATATTAAATTCAAAATTCACGCTGAAGTACTTCCTTCTGACAATCAATCAAAGTCATGATCGCCCTAGCCTTTCTGGAATAGAATGAGCGTTCGGCCCCTGGCGAATCAGGTAGTGACAGAGAAAAACAGCATCGCTGAGGATGTTTGGGAGGAGAGCCTGCTGAAAGAGTTCGGGCTCATAAGAGGGAATAGCAAGGCGTCAAGAGATTCAACGAAATACTGTGTGGTAGGGACATTTTATATTATCACGGACCACAAACCTGCTAGGAATTCTGGACAGGGAAACAAACAACCCGAAATCTATCGCAGCAAGAATGACGAGATGGTCAGAATTCCTTACCTGCATACAATACACACTCATCCATCAACCCAGAAAAACCATCAACCCATGTGGATGCCCTTCAGCCATCCCACTGCCCGAAAGGAAGTGACCCAGCTCCACCTCTTCAGATCGAGACATGGCGAATCTGCCACTAACTGCAGGCAGAGTCAGCTAAAGCTACATGAAGACCCGCTTGACAGCATTCGAATTCTGCGTTTTGGGTAGTAAGAGGTTGGACTGGAATGAGGAATAAGAGCGAAACTTTTAACCTTTTCATAACTGGGCAGATGAACTGTTCCTGGAAAAAGGGTTGTATACTGTGGAGGACAAGATGTAATTCCAAAAATTGCACGAGGAAGTATTGTGATGTTTGCAACGAGGGCACCCCGGGTAATTAGTAAAAATGAAAAGCCTTTGCAAGGAGTACGTCATGGCTGGCCAAGGGCTGGAAACCGACATTGAAAAAATGCGGTGGCAAACATGCCATGAATGGCCAGAAAATCCAAAGGCTATCCCCCTCTTGCACACCGTCTCTGGATTGGGAAACTCTCAGAGGCCCATGGTCGAGATCCGTATTGATTTTTGCTGGGCCAAAAAAGGAAACAATATTTGATCATTATGTTGATCGTCTTATCAAACTGGCTAGAAGGGTTATTCTCTATGGCGTCCAAACTACTGAAGGCAAGTCCATAAAACAATTGAAACAACTGTTTTGTAACCAATGGCTGCCAGATGTGTAGTATCTGACAGTGGCCCCAAGTTTTAACTGCTTTAGGCTTGTCCGAACAATACCTAGTGCATAAAGACAATCCGACATTGCCCTAACAGCGGCTATCCGGGCTTCAACATGAACGAGCTGAGTGGCATGTGTTCATTATACAAAGAAGCCCGTAGAAAAACTAGGATGCTGGGGACCTCCACCAAAATAGACAAAACAAGGACTTTAACAATTCAGCATATCGACTAGCACTACACAACAAAAGCCAGCAAGAACTCCTCATGGGTAGAAAATTGCATTTTCTACACTACGATAGCCATACACCCCACCTACACGCTCTGAAAAAACCCTGCACTCCTCAATAAATGTCGCTCTTTACCATTGGAGACCAGTCTATGCAAAAATCTATGGGGACCCATTATGGCTTCCAGCCACAGTACAACAAATTACAGGGCCCGAGTCATACCGGCTTGCACTAGAGATGGCAGAACATGGAAACGACACATCGACCAGCTTCGCTCTAGACATTGGAACGCCATACTAACCGACCTAGCTCCGAAGCACCGCTGCAAATACCACCCAAAAACATCCAAAAACTGCAGGAGGGAGGGGAACACAAAATAATAAAAAGGGAGAGATGACACACCAATAACATGACAAAAGACACAGCACAAACCTGAATTAGAACACCCCGGTAAGACACAAAAGAGCACTTACCCATAGACGACTCCGGAGAAAGAACTCCTGGTCACCCAGGAAGTGAGGTGAGGCTTCCAGCAGAAGGAGACCAGCCGGCCAGCTCGACAACCAGGACAGACAGGAGGAGTCAGGTAAAGCCAACTCAACCAGCCTGAGAGACCCAAGGTGGAGAGCGGCAAGGCTGACTCACCTTTCCAGGGATGATTCCATGAGAGAAGACGTGGAGAAAAGACGATCCTGGACACCAAACACCGATGAAAGATCCGCTGAGACTGAGCTGCGAGGGCTCAAGTAGGACCGCAAAAGCGCCCACCTACTGCGTGACTACATTTACACACGTAAGATGCACACAAAAAGGGGAGGAAGTGGTTGTGATATAGAATTAGGATACTCCAAAATACTTAATATCATCTGATTGGCCGAGCAGGCCGCAATAGGATTGGATAATAAAGTACCATTGCAATTGGCCCGCCTGACGGCAGGAAAGCTTAGAGAACTGTCATTGGTCACAAGCCGCGAGCAGCCGCTATAAAAAGGGCTGCCTCAGCTTCGGCAAATGTTCTGTTACAAGTCACTGAGTTGTTTTAATAAAGAGCTGTTTGTTGGAACACTGGTCTCGCGTACCTTTCTTCTCAGAATAGAACAAGCACCACTGCCATGGCAATGTGAATTAAAGTAGAAATCAGAAATCAGAGATTCCACAGAGTTTGACAGGCTTCAGTTTACAGTTTCTCACCACTGGCCATGATGAGAAGGTCTGATGAAGGTGGATAACCAACAACATATGGGAGAAATAATGTTTTTCCAAAATAACATCCATGTTATATATTCTTCTGTTTCAAGAGACAACTGCAGAATAAATTAAAAGTGCTAAAGTTTTTTCTTTTTCCATCCCTGATATTTGCCAACTCATTAGCAGTGGCAATTCTCATGAGCTGAGCTTTCTCTTGTATGTCATTGAAAGATGGTCTGTTCTTCTTCCTCTTCTTTTTTAGTAGCTGCAAAATTCTACTACCTCTGCAAAAATATTGTCCTTCTTGACTTTTGAAATTTTGTTAAAATTCTTTCTTGCCACCAACCTCTCTCAAATTCAGAACAAAAATACAGATAAGGATACTTCCCCTCTCTACACAAAAGAAATTCACCTCTCATGAATTCCTGCTTGAAAGAGATATCTACATTTTTGCAACAGCAGGAACTGCAAAGGAGTTGAAATTTCATTTTAACATCTCCAACTAATTTTTTGCAGATAACTTCTGAGAATACAATATTTTAGAATCCTCTGGCATTACAGTTAGAACAGTGAGACTGTTAGGGTAATAGGTATGTGAGCAAACATTCCCATTTTAGTGCTATATTAGAACTTTGTGTCCTCTGTTTTTCCACTGTTCAAGCTCTGGTCTTTCATGGCAAAAGAATTCATGGTTGTTTAATTCACATTATAAGTGAAAGGAACCAATTGGCTGACCTTGGTTGTCTAGTATTGGAAAAGAAAAGATTTGCAAACTTTAGAAGTTGCGGGTGCTCCATCACTGGAAGTTTTTAAGAAGAGATTGGACAGTCATTGGTCTGAAATGATAAAGAGTCTCCTGCTTGGGCAGCGAGTTGGACGAGAAGACTTCCAACTCTGTTATTTTATATTCTGTAAATGTTACAGGAGATATTACACATATCTAGTAAAAGTATGAAGGAAAATATATAGGAAGCAATTGCTGCCACCTTATATTACCATTTATAGCCAGATCTCTTTGTTCCATTGTTCAGTTGATTCTTTAATTGTAGGGGGACAGAATTGGAAAGGCCATTTAAGTGACCAACTGACATCTCTTTTTTAATGCAGCAATTCAAATTACAAGAGAACTTGTAACAAAAGGCTGCCCACTTTTTGCTTGAACCCATTCAAGAAGGTCTACCATCTCATTTCAGGTGACATTAGCACTGTGAGACTGGACACAGGAGGATTTTTATTTCAGCTGGACAGTTATGCAATTTTTCTCCCTAAAGAGAGAAGAGAAGGGATGATATCTGGAGCATATCTGTTGCAATAGAGTGGGGGAAACAAGAGAGATTATACTTAGGTCTATTTGTTTAATAAACCAAGATGGTTTGCTAAAAAGCTCTTGACAGACAAGGTAATGTTTATGGGCATTACAGCCTCCCATCCTTTATTTGCTTTTTTCTTTCTTATGCAGAAATTAATCACTTTTGCAATTGATTTTCCTGATCTTACAACCCACAATCTTTCTTTTGATGTAAATGCCTCTGATTCCCACCCATTCCAGACAACGGTTGTGCTACCACCAGTTACCCCGGAGTTTTTTATCTGTTACCCATAATTCCCTAAAGTGAACAAAAAAAAATCTGAAACACACACGGACACCTTGCAGGAAAGCAGTTTAAAGAAACGTAGAGCATCTTTTCACTCAAACTGTCATGTAATATCTCCACATAATGTTTCATGGCACATGACAGGAAGGATCTGACACGTCTTATCACTCGTCAAAAAAGACAACTGTGTCGAGCTAACTTTGCAATTGGATGTGGGGGAACAGGGATTTTGCATGATTTATAGTTAAAAAAAACCCACTTTTAAAAAAGCCTTGTTAAGTCTGGAGAAGGCTATATTATATTTCAGACATTATTTAACATTTAGGTCGTATTTTTAAGAATGCTTTTGTGACCATAGTATTCTCTCTTCGTTCCTTTGAATAGTTTTTTCTTTGTTTCAACAGTCCGTTTTTAAAATCTTGTTCCATAAAGAGAATGATGAACTATTTGGAAAATGTAAGTAAGCTTCACAAACACACACACAAACACACACACAAATACACACACAATTCAAGCATCAGATAATACTGTAACATGCTGGCATATATCAAGTGAAACAGGGAAAATGTTTCTCTTCTCTCATCTCCCAAAACTTTTTTATTGTATTTAAGAACCAGTTTTAGGGTTTCTCAATTTTTCTTCTTTGAGTTTCACCTAAGTTGATGTTGTTGCATCTGATACAAACATACATGTGGCACGGCAACATATTTAGCTTTTGGTAGAGGCTGCCCCTAAGAAATACTATTCAACAGAGTCTGTGCCTATCACCGCTTCCTGTCACATGCCTGGTAATTAAACTCTGACTGATTTATTGACTGACAGCCAACAAATCCCAACCCAGTTTTTCTGATATACAAACTTCCCCAGGCAAAATTCACTCCAACAACAGCCCAGCTGAAAGAAAAGAGTAAGGTTGGGGTAGTGGTGGGAAGAAAGACAAAGAGTGACTGGTGGCAGATCAGCATACATTTTCAAAATCTGGTTTTAGCAGATGAAGGAAATAGATTTTGGGATTTAAAAAATAAAAACAGCATGGAAGAATGTTAGGTGAACATCTCTTTCGAAGCTTGGCTTTGAAAGAAAGGAGGAAAAAAATAAGTAGCAAATATTATTACTTCAGCTTTAAGATTCATTTGAAACGGCTCACGTACAAAAGATCTCTGAAGACATGCTTACAGCTAGTATTATAGTCAAGTTCCAATTTTACCTAAGGGAAAGCAGCTTTATTAAAAGTCATGACTGAAATTGCATGACAGGTGCCAATATTCTCCACCCTGACAGATGTGTCAGTTTGCAAATGCCATTTTCTTGTCAGCAGTCCCTAGATGGAGTTGCTCCTATCACCATTTGTCTCTCTTCCAGCGAGATCACACATGCCCGTTGCCTGCCTCCGAGCTGCATGGCATTGTTTGATATGTGGAATCCTCACAATAAGACTTATTAAAAGACAGTCCATTATTTTTATTTAGAGCATTTCCAAAACAACCGAAGCAGTGCGTTGCGTAGAGATAATCTTTAAAAATTGTGTGACAGGTCATCTTCGGGCCAACTCAATTTAAAATGCATAAGGAAATAGAGCTACCCACCAATACCGCAGAGCAGTTCATAATGAGAGTGATTTCAATGACATTTAACCCTTGAATAATAGCTTTGAAAGCCAGCCATACTATACTGCAGTATAGGAGGCAGAGGTGGTATTCAGCATGAAAAATGGATTCTGCCCCATTTTTTCCTAAATCTTTGTTCACCTTGCATTCTCTTACTTTGTTACAGGTGGGGTTGCTCAGTGCAGCAATAAAAGATAAAATACTCCTGATCGGCTGTATTTATGGACCCTTTCCCTCCTCCCGTTGGTTTCAAACACAAAAGACAAATGGTGTCTCTCGATCATTGATTGTACCAGAAGCAGGTAAAGCTGAACTCTCTCCAGCCACGGATGGGAAATTATTACAGATAAAATTATTCTTTTTTATAAGAATGGCAATTGGAAAGCTTCATTCTCAAAAATACTTGCCAAAAATCATAGCATCAGAGCAAAAAAGACCAGGACCTTAAACACACTCCTATACTAAGTTTTTTTTTTTAATTAATGATTTAAACAGCATCATTGCTAGCCTTTATTTCATCAAGGTTTACGATAGAAGAAGATAGAATAGCACATATCAAAGCATGTACACAGTTATATGTATAAAATAATGTAAGTCCAACTTGTCAATATAAAAATAATCATATCTCTGCCACTGATAATTCCTCTTCCAACTTGATGACCCTGGAGGTTTTAGCAGAAGAGTGATGGACATAGATCCCACATTTCACATCATAATCAAATAAATTTAATTGGATGACAGACCTGTACATTAGGCAAGGAATCCAATTGTATTAGAGAGCAGATTGAAGAGAACTGTTTGCTATGTGGACTCTTTAGATAAAGATGTTGGAGAAATAAACTGTGGATGTTACTACACCTGTGCATCACCTCATAAGTTACCTATTTTGCTCAGGTATCATTAAGGACATTTTTCCATTGGCAGCATTGTAGCAAGATTAAACAATTGCAACAGGTCATCAGCTTCAGAAGCCACACTATGCATTACTCAAAGTAATCCTGAATACATTTGTCTAAAAAAAAATTCACAAAGTGATACCTTCTCAAAATTAATAAGTTTGGAAGTGATAGGGATCCATTCTAAAAATCCTGACACTCATATTTAGTACTTTTACCCTGATATGAATATACATATCACAGCAAAAGCGTTCCGATAAAGATTTAGGACCTGTTAAAAACTACCATGAATATTATTTTCCTTACTTGAAAATGAAACATACTACATATACTTGGACTACGAAATCTAATTTGACTTGATTGAGATCAAGGTCAGAACCATCTCTATTAGGGAATATTTAGCATTCTTGCTCTATTATTTATAGTCCATGTAAGAGAACAGGAATAACTAGAGAACCTTTCAGGGACCAGATTGTCCAGCACTAATGCACATGAAAGGTTAGTTTCATTGCAAAGCCTGTATAAATTGGTTCCTTAACATCTCTGTTTTTACACATTGTTTCTGAAAGATTTATCCACAAATTATTCAGAGGAGGGAGGAAGGGAGGGAAGGAAGGAAGGAAGGAAGGAAGGAAGGAAGGAAGGAAGGAAGGAAGGAAGGAAGGAAGGATTTAGATAGCTTTTTCTCAAATTATGTGTTAGGAACTCCAGAGGAATGCTAAAAAGGATAAATTCCTTGTAGATCCTTTCTGAGCAGCATTACCAGCCTTGATGGAAAAAAATGCTGAATGAAAAAGCAACATGACTATTCCCATATTAAAGTAAAATGTTCAAGCTGGACTATTTGCAAAAAAACCATTTCAATGATTTTTGTCTATGAGAAACACCACGGACCAGATTAAAACACTGTCTACTATCGTGTCATATGATCTTGCAGATGTACGGACTGTACTTGTACTTGTATAACATGAGGCTGAAAAACAGCTGGAAGGGAAAAAAAGTATTTCCCCCCCCCCCCCGCATACACAGAAAAATGAGTGAGGAGTAAGAGGTTGAAATAATTAAGAAATTGTAGAAGAGAGTTAGCCTGAAAAAAGGATGGGAGAAGACAGCAAGCAAAGTTGAACTTAGACTAGTTGATAATATACGTGTTCCTAGGTGATGAAATATCACTAGAAATTGCCAGGATAGAGGACACTATGCAAGAATGTTGCAACATGGGATCATGTCTTACTCGGCACAGCTTCCAAAAGAAGAAGATCATTGCAAATATCAAAGTTATGCTAATTATGAGACAGTTGCCAGCTAACTGTAAAAGTCTTTGATTAACGGTATGAGAAATTTATTAACAACTATACGCATACAAAGATAGACATGACACAGCAAGAAAGTAGTAAAAATGTAGATTGCTTATCCTGAAAAGCATTTGCCCAATTTCTCCCAAGTGTTTTTTTTTATATAAAAATTTATATATTATGGTATATTTACAAAACACAATAATAAGTAAAATTTCTTTTTGAGAAAGCATGGTCGGGTTACTTCACTTACTCCAAACAGACACAGATTCAATTTCATATATTCAACTTTGTTCTGTTTTGTTGTCTCATCTCGTAGTCTCACAGTGACTCTTAACCACACTCGGTGGTTAGGAATCCGCCAGAGCGTCGAGAGTGAAGTGGCTCCCGACTGCTCGTGTGCCTGCGTTGAACATGCTCTTCCGAATCTGTCAACTTTTAGATTCATCCCTGCATCAATTCCGTTTCAAATTATCGAGACACCTCGTTAGAGGTTATAAGCTTTAGAAGATCAGAGTAGATAGATATCATTTTAGAGCGTAGGGTGTGTGAGTGGAGCGCGGGAAATTCACACACTAAACCTATTAGACTGTAATTTCTCGAAAGCGGTTATTTATATATCCGCCTATATAAGTAAAGTACTATATAGTAGTATTCTCGAGTTTATATTAAACATCGCGCGGGCCACCACAAAGAAGCGTGCTATATCCAGTATATATAGTAAGACATGTTGCTGGCCCTAGAACTGTACAAGGTATAGTATGCACACAGTCTAGTTGAGTTCTGCTAGATCTGGTGCTAGCGAACGTATGTCAAATGCCAAAGAGATCTAATTACTTCTGGCCGAGAATACACAACAAGTCTGTGCCAATGATATTGAGATATCAGTACATGCCTATTAGCAGAGAGGGCGGAAGCCAGCTTAAACTGATACAATGTGATGACTGGTGGATCAGCTAGTTCTCTTGTCGTGTCTTGCGACTATTTCTCTCTCTACTCATCTGTTCGGTGACAGGGCAGATGAATGAGATAGTGTGATATATAGAGAGTTGATAAGGACCACACTTGTTCAGGCCGATCAAGTCCTCACAGATATATACTGCCTTACTACAATCACAGACCTTTCGGTGATAATATAGAGTTTAGAAGCCCCAAATGAGCAATGAGAGAGGACTTATCGAGAAGCACCCTGAGAGAGAGAGAAACAAAAGGACAAATCTGTGTGATTAGCATGTAGATGGAGTGAAATGAGGAGGCTTCATCAGTAAACGGAAATATAATGGCCCATAGTACTATGCACTAATTCTACGGCGCGGTGCGAGAAAACGATTTGAATAACCAAGACGATTGCGCAATAATTTAATATATATTAAAGGTATTACTTATATAGTAAACCCATAAATTATACCATATATAATACCAGACTATTATTACTTAAAAGATTTACATTTTTTAACCTGGAACTTATTAATCATGAATTTATAAAAACCAAGGGCAGATAGGAAAGTTAAAAAAAGAAGAAAGTTGCATATATGTAATAACTTTATATATATATATATATATATATATTTTCTAAGTTTCAATACCTTTCTAGTCATCATATTTATACTTTTGTATGTCCTGTTTCAATTTCATATTTTTCTTTTCTCATTAACAAATTTTTTCCCTGTAGTTACGAATTGGAGTATGATACCTTTTGTACCTTTTTAATTTTTATCCATTCAACTCTTATTTAAACTTCAATTTTGCCTTTACAATTACAACATTCAATATAACACATAACTTCCAGTTGAATTCTGTTTGGGTACATTCTTAAAAATAGCACAAAGTTCTTAAGAGAAAAATATATATATAACAATAATAAATAAAATAACTTATTCTATTCCAATTCAGCTCTATCCTAAATGTTGTTATAATCTTTAACATCTTTAACATTCTTTTTCAATAGGATATCATACTTCTAGGGAACACTTATAATATTTCCTATTTTTTCATGTTTCTTTCATATTCCTCTCATTTTAATTTTTATAACTCATTATAAGAATTAAAATGTTCCCCTGCTTTCCTAATTTCATTTCTCTTTATTTCAATTTATTTATTAAACATCCATTACATCACAATTGAGTATTTTGTCTATCATTTTAATCACACTTGTTTCATATTTTCAGTTCATTTCTATTTCTAATATAACAATACTATCTTGTGTACCTTTGAAGAATCCCCTTTTAAATTAAGTTTTCACCATTGAAAACTTAATTAAATTAAGTTTTAATTTTAAAACATTTAAAATTTTAAGTTTTTAAACTTAAATTTAAGTTTCACCATTTCTGTGTCTTGTACATTTTCCCTGTTTCTCTATGTCCTGGGTCTGTTCTTTATAATTTATTTTCCTTCCCTCTTCTCCCTCTTCTTCACCCTTCCCTTTTTGATCTTTCTCTCTCTAATTGTGATTCTCTCTTCTGTAATCCTCTCTTCTGTTTCTTCCTAATGTTATATTACTTTTCAACTATTCTTTTGGGGGGTTGTTTTTTCCTATCTTAAATTTTTCACTCTCTTTCCTTTCCTTTTGTTTTCCCCACATAGAAATACTTGGTCATTGAAGATGTCTTCTTCTTTGTCCCGCCCTTCTTTGTTCCACAGGCATTTCTTCTTGTTTCTCATAGTTCAGGATCTCCATTTCTAAAAATTGAAATACGAAGCCAAAAGAACCTCTTTCCTTCTTGTGCATCTTCTTTCTGTTTTTAAGTTCCATTTCTCAATTCTTCAAGAGTGATATTCATTTTAAAAACTTTTAAACCACCTGATTAATTTTAGTCCTTTAGATCCAATAGCCAAAATCCAAAAATCACCAAGTAATCCAAATAATTCCAAAGCTGTTTCTTCTTGCTTCTTTTTCCACTTTCTCTTCCTGGGGTTCTCTTATCCTGTTGCAAATTTCAGTTAAAATGTATCTTTTAGGAATTCTTGTTAAAGTTTTACTGTTAATTCCTTTCACTTCCAGGTGGTCTCCCTTTTTCCAGATCCACCTTTTTGTTTTTTTCCTTTTTTAAAAGTTTTTGAGAATCCAGAAATCTTCATTATCACTTTGACATTTTATTTTCAGCTTAAATACCTGTTAATGTTAAAGTGGATTTTTGCTGATTTCTTGCTCAAATCCTCTTAGTTGTCAATATAGGAAGAAGAAAAGAAAAAAAAACCAAATCCTTTCCCTTCCCTCTCTCTTTGCAGCTTCAAGTCTTCTTTTGGAACAATTGTTGTTCTTTCATATTCAAATTCCAGGTTACCTTGTATTGTTGTTCTTCAGTTCGACCGCGTCAGCCAAAAACTTTCTCTCTTATCTTCCTCTGCACATTCTTTTCCAGTCGAGTTCTTCTTTGAGGTGGCCATTTCTGACCACTGCTGCAACTGCCTTCGGGAAAGGGAGTAATGGCCAACTGGGGAGGAGAGATACGGCTCTCCTCGACCCTGCTGGCAGTCTCCCCCCTCTTCACCACCTCTACAGGATGGCTTACCCCCAAAACCAGCCGGCTTGGGGTACTCCATCAGTGAGCACAGATCGAAACTGTGCACAATTGCAGATTTCAGTCTGTTGCCGAAGAAGCTCAAACCAGTTCCCCCACCAATTTCTCCCAAGTTTTTAATAGGCACTTTCAGGAAAATTCCAAGAATTCTCAAAATCAAAGCTATCCTCAACTGGTGAAAATGTTGACTCTCAATTTGCGAACTCTCTATTGGCTGCCATTTCTTTTCAGGAACATGTCTTTATCTGGTTTGTTCCTTCTTCTAGTGTTAATATACTACTGTAGTTAGAGTCATTAATAACTGAAAGTACTAATAAAGTCAACATACTAGATGCAAACAAATCTCTTGGGACACAGAGTTTAATAATTTAATGTGGCCACAGAAACAATCTTTTCTTTTTGTAATAATTATGCATCCAATACAGCTAGGACATAAATAGGGATTCTGTTAAATGAGGACAATTAGAGTTTGTAATTGGACCTATATTATAGGTAGGGACTGGTAAACCTCCAATTAACCTCTTTTGCTCAAGCTCTTTTAGTATTTTTTTATTAGTAATGAAGGATGAATATGCTATTTTTAAAAAAAAAACTTTTATCACTTCTAGCTGTGTTTTCTTCTTAATAAAGTTTATGTCTTTGTATATGTATGGTACTTTTTCCCATCCTTATAATACAATTAGGAGTGAAATGGTAGAGAGTAAAAGGATTGTTTTTCCTGAAGGAAATATGATGATTCTGGGTATTAGGTTTTTAAAAGCAGGTTACTGCACTTGGCTGACCTTAGTTGATCTCAAAAAAAGAAGTATGCAAGCATTAGACCAGTTAAATGCTCAGAAGACTAATGGGAAATTGTACTGATACTACCTAGGCTGAGAAATTGGGACAAAAAAAATAGCCCAGAAAAAAGCAGTAACAAACAATTTGCATACTGTTGCTTACAAAATGGCATGGATGTGTCCATAAAGTCACCAAGACAGGTTAGCAATTGGTTGTGATGCTTCTTTTCATTAAGTATCAGTTGATGCTAAAGATGGGACTATTTAATGCTGATTTATTAAACAATCGAGAAATAAAGGAGGAATAGGATCTGAAATTCACAGATTAATGATCCTTAAGTTACTCCTTTTTCAGCACAGAGGAGTCACTACAGACTGGTTCTCAAAGTCAGGTCAGGGAACATAACAAAATGTCAAGCACAGTTTTGTATCTTTAAGGCTCTGTCACACTGGCCGATGGATGCAAAACATTTGTAAAAAGGACACAGCGGACGAGAAAAATGTTCCATCTGTTGTTATTTATCGCTCTCAAAGGGGCAAAAATTTTGCCATAACCAGGAGTGGACAACACGGAAAGAATTGGACAGGGGGAGGAATAGGGGCGGAATGGAAAGCGGATGGCTCCATGGAAGCCTAGTGTGATGGTAAGCAGAGGGAGCAGATGGCAACATCCGCAAGGCCTTCCGGGGGAGCCAGCAAGCGGACGCGGAAGAGGATACAGCGGATGCAGGGCGACACCGGAGCGATGAAGCTGAATGCACAGCGAAAGCCTAGTGGATGAAGGCAGTATGCCAGAGCGGAAGCCTGAGCGGATGCTAAGCGTTCACTGCATCATGCGGGGGAGGAGTGCATTGCATCAGCCGCCGCGGATATCAAGGGAAGGCAGCTCCGAAGCAGGTCACCATTCAGAGGAAAGACTGCTTCCAGATCACAGCTCTCCAGCCTTGCCTGGCCAGCCTGCCTGCCAGCCTGTGCCGTGCAGCGCCAGCAGCCAGCAACCCACAACAATGGGAAGAAGCGAAAGCCTCAGCCATCTGCTGCCAGCCCTGGAAGACGGACAGGGCTCACCTCCGTCTACCGCCTGGCCATCATGGTGCTTCTTGCTGAATGGCTTCTCTAGGAGTCATTTCGGCTGCGGTCGCTCTTTCATGGGGGCTGCGGCTTCTTGCATGACTTTGCTGAATCTGGTAGGAGCTGATGATGATGCTTATGGCGCTGGTGATCTGCAATCTGGGTGCTTGACTCTGCTGAGCTGCTTCTGGCAGTGGGTGCTTCTGCTGGTTAGCTTACTCTGGCTGCTGGCGGTGGTCTTTCGCTGGTGCTTATGCTGAACTGCTTTGCTGAAGTCTTCTGCTCTCTCGTCCTGCTGGTCTGCGTCGTGCTTGGCACTGGGTCTTTGCTCGTGGAGCTGCTCCTGCTGGGGTCCTGCTCGTTGCTCCTGTTTGCTCGTCTCTGCTGGTCCTGCTTGTGCTCCGTGGTTCCTGCTTATCCTGCTGCTCCCTGCTGGTTGCTCCTGGTCTGCTGGTGCTCCCTTGTCCTGCTGGTGCTCCCTTGGTGCCTGCGCTCGCGGACTTGTGCTGGTTGCTTACTCTGCTGCTTGCTGATGCTGGGTCCTGCTGGTGCTGCTGGTGCTGCTGCTGCTGTGAATGGAGATGATGAATGATCTTCTGCTGATGCTGCTTCGCTGCCCCGTGGTGGTGTGGAGGAGCAGCCCTACAACCCGAAGCCCGCTCTGAGAGGGGCCAGATGGCCTGCCAAGAGGGGAGAAGCAACTGAGATGGGAGAGGAGGACAATACTCCATTGGAGGAGTGAAACATGAGGAGATGAGTGTGCTGGAGTGGCTGAGAGAGAATGAATTATTTTGGCAGAAGGGACAGCAGGCTCTATAGGGACACCAAAGTGCTTGGGAGAGAGAAGGCAGAGAGCTGGGGGCTACACTTCGGAGGTAGCTCCTCGCTGGTGGAAACATATGCACCTGAACGGGAAGCTGACGTCAGGAATCTGGCCAGGCATGGTAAGCTGAGGACAGAGAGACGTACATCAGGCCAAGTGTAGGTGGTGCTTTTTTGCTGGGTTGCTTACTTGCTGGCACTTGCATCCTGGTGTGGGGCTCTGCTGGGCTTACTCTGCTGCAAGTGCTCCTGGTGCTGGGGGTTCTGCTGGGTGCTTACTCTGCCTGGGACTGCTCCTTGGTTTTGGTGTTACTGCTGGTGCTTATTCTGCTAGTCGCTGTTCCTCGTCGCTGCTTGTCCTCGCTGGGTCTCTGCTGGGTCTCGGCCTGTGGTCTCCTGGTCCTGCTGGTCCTGGCTGCTCTGCTGCTGGTTCCTGCTGTCTAGTGTGCTGCTTGCAACTCTGTGCTGCTGAACTCTGGTCCTGCTGGTCCTGCTGGTGGTGGCTGCTGCTGCTACTGCTTGCTACTGCTGGTCCTGCTTTTGTTTGGTACTGTTGCTGGCTGCTGCTGCTGCTGTCTGGTGATGGTGTGGAAGGAGCAGCCCCTCAGACTGGAAGCCTCGCTGCTGAGAAGGCCATGTGTCTGCCAAGGGAGGAAAGGTCAGACGTGAGAACGGGGAGAGGAGGCAATACAATAGACGAGGAAAATGAGGATGAGGTGCTGGAGTGGCTGAGAGAGAGATGACTATCTATGGGCGAAGGGGACACAGGCTTCTATAGGACAACAAAACAAAGGAAGCAGGCGCTTGGAGAGAGAGGAAAGAGCCTGGGCTAACACTTCGAGATGCTCCTGGTGGTGGAAGCACTGCCCCTGGTACGGGAAAAATGCACTCGAAGAAATCTGGCGGCCGCGGTCAAGGCTGACAGACAGAGAGACCTATGTCATGGCCAAGTGCCAGCTTCCTGGAGGGTGAGATCGCACGAGAGAGCAAGCCCTTCTCAAAGCTACCTTCACACCAGGTGATGTGCCCCTTCCAAGGTTTCACAGGCCCTCACCTTACCATAGGGCTCAGGCTCAGGAGGTCAGCAGGACGAGCAGCGCCTTCAGTCCAGGGGCACATTGTTCATTAGATGCACGGTGGCACTGGATGCAACGATTGCACCACGCCCATCCACGCCACATGCACCACGCCACGCCTCATCATCGCAGACAGAAAGCCGACTGGACTGGCTCCGTTCCTCCCGCTCCACTAGCCAAGCCAGCCTTAGTAACTCTGGCCATCTGTACTGGGCTACACCAAGTCATTGGAGGAAGGGACTCTCAACTCACCGGGGCTGAGCAGCTGTTGAGAGCTTCCTCAACACAGTCCCTATTGTCTCTCGGGGGCACCCCAGTTGCGCTTTCAGACCCAGCACTCCACAGGCAAGCCCACCTCCAAGCACCCTGGACCTTAACCTGAGACTGGGCACAGAGATCCGAGTGACCAAGAAGAGTGCAGAAGATGGGTGCTACTTGTAGATTTATTTTTGGGGCTTTTGGAACTTGACTTGGTATTTTTTCCTTTTTTTGAGCAAGCTTGTTTATTATAAAGATTTATTTTGCTTCATTCGCACGTTCTTCATTTATTTTTGTTCAATAAAGTCTGGTGGTAACTTTTTAAAAACGGTTAAAGTTTTGCATGGCTTGTGGGGATGGAAGATTAGAAGTGATGGCAGGTTTTGGGATGGGTAAGTGCGGGGATAGATAAACTCCAGTGCAAGCATAGTTGGGATTGCGTGTCCGCCCTCGCGTGCCACACCTTGGCCTTTCAATTATCAAATAAACAATGTAAGCATTTGATCACACACTTTGAACATTAACACACTTCTTTTATTAATGCCCTGTTCATTTGTAGCCACAACATACGATGCCGATCTCATCAGTTGTGATGAGACAGGCTGAAAGGAAGCATCCATAAGCATCTATACCTGTTCTTGCACCCACTTGCTCTCAGCTGGGGAGTTTGCACCAGTGTCTAGGAGGTTCGCTGCTTCTTCCTTCCGTGAGCTCTGTCGGGCCTTGCACATTCTCATGTCTATCAGGTTTGCCCTTCTCATTCCCACCTTCCAGTCATTTGCCCTTGCTTGTGGAGGTCCAGAGCTCTGTTCTGCAACAATTTGGGTAAGCGGGTGCGCATGAAGATTTGTGCAGGATACAGAAGCTTCCCACGATCCTCTCACGGTCTTGTGGGGATTGCTGCCATGTGGTGATGAAGTACTTGGACCTGTTGGCCAGGATGCCTAAAGGCGTTCTCCCACACGACCTTTGCCCTTGGACAGCCTGGTTAGTTGAAGATCCTCTCTTCAGGGTGGGAGTCTGGAATTGTAGGAGCTTCATGGGTCAGGTTCTGAGGGAGAAGGCGTCATCCCCAAATGAAGTAGAGCTACATCTTGCGCGTGTGGGGTTTTGGGAAGGGGATTGGATCTGGGGGG